>JBAMBR010003240.1:0-30934 GCA_037044475.1 Zaprionus obscuricornis | reverse complement strand
AAAATAATATAAATATAAAATAAATTTATAAAATAATATAAATAATATAAATATAAAATAAATTTATAAAATAATATAAATATAAAATAAATTTATAAAATAATATAAATAATATAAATATAAAATAAATTGATAAAATAATATAAATAATATAAATATAAAATAAATTTATAAAATAATATAAATAATATAAATATAAAATAAATTTATAAAATTTATAAAATATTCAATGCCTAAGATTTATATCATAAAATTGTACTAAATTTTCTATAGAAGTTATAGATAAACAGTCAATAGTTTAACTATGACTTGACAAAGATTACAAGTTTTTTTTTTTTATGACTATTAGCACTTGGAGACCCAAAAAAAAAAGGAAGTAATCTATAGATTATATATATAAATATATAGTATATATATATTAACCTACTTGTCAAATTGAAAATTGAAAGCGCTATTACTTAAGATCGTTACGATTATATTATATGTTGTTAATAGTTAGTTAACAAGGCGACAAAAAAATAATAGCTTTAGCCTTCATGGTAGCAGTACAAAGATTAGAAGGTTATAAATAAACCAACAATAAACCAAAAAAAAAACTTAAATAGATTTATACTACAATTTATACAGGGTATATATAAGTGTTATACTTAAAAAATCTATACATATCAATATGTATGTGTGTGTGTGTAAAATGGGAACGTCTGACAAAACTTGGGAACTGGGCGTGTCCTGCTGCTCCTACTACTACTACTACTTCTTCTGCTGTGCGCTTCAATTTCGTTCAACAAGTTGACAACAAGACGACGACAAACATTCATTTATACATATACATTCAAGGGTCTATTTATAGTGAGTCATATAGATATATATATATATATATATATATATAGAGAGAGAGAGAGATAGAGAATAGAAGGAGTCAAAGCAGCAAAAATTGTTGCATACTCAGTGCAAGTCACAAGTCAAAGCATATGAAGCCAAAGACGGCAGGCACTTGATCGGCTTCTCTTTTTGTTACTACTACTACTAAACACTTTTGCTGAGCCATTTCCTATTTGTCCAATGTCGCGCCAATTGCTAGTGCTACAATAAGAAATAATAATAAAAAAAAAAAAAAAAAATGAAATATGAGTACGTCATTAATAATATTACTAGTAATAATAATAATAATAATTTGTTTGTTGCATAATAAGCACACGCCGTGTTACGTGTTAGACGAAGAGTTCCTGTAAAAAAAAACATTGCCTATCGCTTATATATATATTTTTATAACCTACAATAAATTTGGCGACTACAAAAAATTCCTAATATTTATAATCAATGTTGACAAAATACAAAAACAAATATTAAAAAAAAAATTGGTCACATGGCCAAGTGGCCAAAGTATAGAAATTGTGATGTTATCAATATATATATGCAGCTAATTTAGCTGGCTAAACTTATTATATATTTTATATATATACATATATATAATGTCTATATAGCCTAAAGCACAAAAGTCTTATCACAAATCCATTTTTGCCACTAAGCTAAATCTGCAGCAAAACCCAAAAAAAAATAACGAAAAAAAAAAATTATAAAGGAAATTAATTGATTTATGCAGGTGTCTCAATATTATATATATACTATATATATGTGTGTATATATATATGTTCATGTGTGTATATATACTACTTCTAACTGTAGTTTATGGCATACTTTTCAGCAGACAATAAACAGTATTTACAATGTACTAATCAGCACTTAATCATCAAATTTTTAAAACGTTTCATTTTTTTTCTTTTATGATATAGTTTCGGCTCATTTTGCTGCAGATTTAGCTTAGATTGAGCAAAAATGGATTTGTGATAAGACTTTTGTGCTTTAGGCTATATAGACATTATATATATGTATATATATAAAATATATAATAAGTTTAGCCAGCTAAATTAGCTGCATATATATATTGATAACATCACAATTTCTATACTTTGGCCACTTGGCCATGTGACCAATTTTTTTTTTTAATATTTGTTTTTGTATTTTGTCAACATTGATTATAAATATTAGGAATTTTTTGTAGTCGCCAAATTTATTGTAGGTTATAAAAATATATATATAAGCGATAGGCAATGTTTTTTTTTACAGGAACTCTTCGTCTAACACGTAACACGGCGTGTGCTTATTATGCAACAAACAAATTATTATTATTATTATTACTAGTAATATTATTAATGACGTACTCATATTTCATTTTTTTTTTTTTTTTTTATTATTATTTCTTATTGTAGCACTAGCAATTGGCGCGACATTGGACAAATAGGAAATGGCTCAGCAAAAGTGTTTAGTAGTAGTAGTAACAAAAAGAGAAGCCGATCAAGTGCCTGCCGTCTTTGGCTTCATATGCTTTGACTCTTGTGACTTGCACTGAGTATGCAACAATTTTTGCTGCTTTGACTCCTTCTATTCTCTATCTCTCTCTCTCTCATATATATATATATATATATATATATATATCTACTCTACTATAAATAGACCCTTGAATGTATATGTATAAATGAATGTTTGTCGTCGTCTTGTTGTCAACTTGTTGAACGAAATTGAAGCGCACAGCAGAAGAAGTAGTAGTAGTAGTAGGAGCAGCAGGACACGCCCAGTTCCCAAGTTTTGTCAGACGTTCCCATTTTACACACACACATACATATTGATATATTATATGTATAGATTTTGTAAGTATAACACTTATATATACCCTGTATAAATTGTAGTATAAATCTATTTAAGTTTTTTTTTGGTTTATTGTCGGTTTATTTATAACCTTCTAATCTTTGTACTGCTACCATGAAGGCTAAAGCTATTAAATTTTTTTTTTTTTTTTTTGTCGCCTTGTTAACTAACTATTAACAACATATAATATAATCGTAACGATCTTAAGTAATAGCGCTTTCAATTTTCAATTTGACAAGTAGGTTAATATATATATACTATATATATAATCTATAGATTACTTCTTTTTTTTTTTGGGTCTCCAAGTGCTAATAGTCATAAAAAAAAAAACTTGTAATCTTTGTCAAGTCATAGTTAAACTATTGACTGTTTATCTATAACTTCTATAGAAAATTTAGTACAATTTTATGATATAAATCTTAGGCATTGAATATTTTATAAATTTTATAAATTTATTTTATATTTATATTATTTATATTATTTTATAAATTTATTTTATATTTATATTATTTATATTATTTTATCAATTTATTTTATATTTATATTATTTATATTATTTTATAAATTTATTTTATATTTATATTATTTTATAAATTTATTTTATATTTATATTATTTATATTATTTTATAAATTTATTTTATATTTATATTATTTTATATTTATATTATTTATATTATTTTATAAATTTCATAATATTTTTTTGTATTACAGCGCAGCTGTTAGTCAAGCAACAAAAAAACAATATTTTTTTTTGTTTTTTTTTTTTGTACTACTTTTTATTTGCTTTTGCCTTTTGCCCCTAGGGCTCGGCATAGGCAGCAGCAGTGGCAGTGGCAGTGGCATATATATATTATATATATAGTATATAGTATTATTTTATCCTTAGCCTGTTTGTAAGCTAATCCCGCTGTGCGCAAACAGCAGCGTCAATTCATCAAATATGACAACCCCAAAAACTCCACAGACTTCCCTGTTGTGTCTCTGTCTCCCTCTCTCTCTCTCTCTGTCTATCTTTCTCACAGTCTGTCTGTCTAGTTGCAGCGACTTTTGCAGCTAAATAGTTGACAGCAACAATTGCGGCCTGTTGACGGCTTGTTAAATTGATGCCCGTCGATTGAATTAATAAATTTTATAGGTAAACACATATGGTCATAGACTGAGCTACATGCACACAACTACTGTGTGACAGAGACAGAGAGCGAGCGAGCAAGAAAGAGATAGATAAAGATAAGTGTCATGTTAGACAGTTGGAAAATTTTTGTCTGTTCTCAAGTTGTTTTTCCTGTTGCCTTGGTTTTTCCTTTTAGCACAATATTGCATACATATGTAACGCAATATTTGCTAACTCTATCTCACTCACTCTCTCACTCACTCTCTCTCACTCTCTCTGTCTTTCTCTCTCTTTCTTTTTTTATGTATAGATACATATGTTGTCTATACTAACACGCATATTATGGCGTCTCTCTCGCTCTTTCTCTCTCTGTCTGCCTGTAGCGCCACAATTTGAATGTTTCGATGCAACAAAAATATTAATTAGCTTTAAATTTGTGGCAATCAAAAAGCGTACAACAACCTGTTGCTTGCTTGCAACCAAATATGGTGTCTGCTTATTGTATATAACAAATTTGCTACTTGGCCAATACGTGTGCTGCCACTTTACTTGGCCCAAATTGTGTATGAAACACTTCAAAATACAAATAAACAACGAAAATACAAAAATACAAAAATACAACTGTCTCTGTTTGCCGTTTTTTTTTTCGTTTTCTGTTTCTGTTTCTGCTTCTGTTTCTGTTTCGTTTTTTTCTGTTTTTTTTCTGTTTTTTTTTTCTGTTTTTTTGTGTTTTTTTTGTATTTTTTTTTTGTGGTTTTTCTGTGTAGTATTTCCCCTCGTTTACGTTGTTGTCGCTCTCTCAAGTTCATTGAACGGCCTTTTACCCAACACTTACAACTCCGGCACAATCGAGTCAAGATTTCAACTTCAACTTTAACACTGACTCTATCTTAATATCTGTAGCTGTCGCTGAATCATAGCTGAGGGTAGTCTTTGAGAGAGTTGCGCATGCGCCACACACACACATAAATATTAAAATCAAAATCAAATATTTTCATTTGTTTCACATTCATTGACGATTAGTCACAATCAATTTTCAGATATATATATATATATATATATATATATATATAGATGCAGATATATATACACTCGAGTCACGATAATTCGTACCCCGAGTACGAATTCGAAATTCTTAATAATTCATAAACATTTCTGTTCCCTTGAAAAGAAATTCAATAAATAATTTAAAAATAATTCGAAATATTCCATAATTCGTAAAAAAATATGATTCCCGTGCCATTTGGAATTATCGAGACTCGACTGTATATAGTTTCAGATATATGTGATATATTCTATCAAAATCAATGATTATATAATTACTACAACTGTCACTTGAAGCATACATACATATATAAATATTTGATATATTGTAAATTATTGATTGATATATTCAACAAATATTTTTTATACAATATTTATCATAATCAAAAAATTATAAAGCTATCTATGCGCTATATATAATTTAATAGAATTTTATTTTTTAATGCCATGTCAATAATTTGATTTATATTTTTTTTTTTGTTTTTCTTTGAATGAACAACATAAAGTTATCAAATTTTATAGGAAATATTATTATTCATATTATTTAGATCTTTGGAATATGACAGATAATTTCTTTAGCTTTTTGACATAGTTTCATATTGTGCTAACATAGTATTATATATATATATATATATATGTGTATGTATGTATGTATTATATGCGGGACGCACTTTATCAGCAGTCATTCTTTAACTTGTTGTTATTGTCGGAACAATACTATCGGCATGAACAAAGGCTTGTCAGCTCTATGTTTATGTGTGTGTGTATGTGTGATGGCACAGCCAGTGTCAATGAACAATTAGTGGAGCGATCAATGGTCATAGTCGGGTCTTGAGGTTTTGCTACTACTATAGCTCGAACTCGAACCCGAACCCAATGCCCGAAGCCCGAAGCCTAAAGCCATTAGAGAAGAAAAGACGCAACACACTTAACATTTACTTTGTCGGAAGTAGAGCATTGCGATTCAAAATCAATTAACATGTTTCAATTATATAGAAATATATAGCATATATATATAGCATATATATATATATTAGTTAAATTTGACAAAAGGAAGAACAAAAGCGAAGAACAATGAGCTGATGGTAGACAATGTATGACAATGGGTATAGAAACAATGATCAGAATATGCAGCGCACAGTCAGCGATTCATTGAAACTGATTTATAATTGTGTAAATCAAATGCTTGTAAATTGATTATTTATTGGGTTATCTTCACGTGCTGTAGTCTGTAGTCAGGCGCGATTTATTTCAAATAAATATATATAAAATATATATAAAATATATATAAAATATATATAAAAAATATATATATATATATATATATAAATTTGTATGTAAATATGAAGTAAAGCTATAGAAATCGTGCAATATTATTGACCCCCAAGCGTTGACATTGGCGCCAAAATGCTTTCGAAAAAAAATTTAATAGCAAATCTGATAAGAATTGTTCACTGCAAAAAAAAACGACATAAAACAGCAAAAAAAAAAACACAAAATGCATTCGACTAAATCTCAGTCTCAGTCTCAGTTCAGGTTATTATCAGCAATAAAAAAATAAACAGCAAGCAAGAACAACAAGTGCACAAAACTCAGCTGAGGCTAAATCTTGAGATTAGTTTTTTTATTTTATTTTTTTGTTGGCTTTTTAATCAACTGCAAAATATGTAAATATTTTCATATTTATTTACAAGCTGATTAACGTTAACGTTTTATGGAAAGATTTTTGTTTTTTGTTCCACAAATTTACGTTCCACACGAACGTTATGCACTGAGGCATAAAAGCAGCAAGAAAAACCGCAAAAAAAAAACCACAAGAATTTTTGATTTAACAAAAGAGAAGAAGAAAAAAAAAAATGACAAGAAAACCGCAGTTATTTGGCAATGACAAATGCAATGACAGACAGCAAAGACAGAGTTTGTTTGTCTGTCCATCTGTCCATCTGTCTGTCTGTTTGTTTGTTTGCTTGTCTCTCTGACTGTCGGTTTAATAAATGCGCAAAACATGTTTATTGCATATAAATAAATTATATTCAATATAAGTATAAACATATACTATACATATATATATATATTTATTTTTTTGACTTGCTTATTTAGCTATTTTATATATATATATATATTTATATATATATTTTTTTTTAAATTTTGTTTTTTGTTTTTATTCTTGTTCTCATAATTAATGCTTCTTAATTAATGAAACTCAATGCTAATCAAAATATTTACCAACATGCCATAGCATTTACTTAAAATGTAATCAGGCCTTTTGGCCAATTGGGTCAACGGCATCTAATTTTACACACACACTCACACACATATACAGCATCAGCTTCAGCTGCTATACTCATTCTCTTTGTCTATGGCTTTGTTTTTTTTTTTTGGGGTATAGCAACAGCAAAGCTTTAACGTCATCATGCAGTTCTAATGCTTCTTAAAGTTAATTTAGGCAGTAAGCTGTAGCATGAGTAAGACTTGATCAACATTTTATTGGTATTACTAACTCTGTAAATATGTTTATAGTTTTTTACAGCTTTCGAGATTTTTCTAGAATTTTTTTGAGAATTTTGTGCGACTTTTACTTTAAGCTATGCAAATATTTCAATAATTTTATTGAGTTTTTCTAGTAATTTTAATATTCATTTTTTTTTATTTTTATTAATTTTTTGTTAATACATTTTGTTGACTTGCGTATATTTTAAAAAATTTTTAAAAATTGTGCATATTAATTTTAATTTTTTTAAATAATTTTTTAAGTGATTTTCATACTTTAAAAAAATATTTTTTTATATTAAATTGAGATCTCGTTCGATTTCTTAGTAAATTAATTTGAATTTTGGAAATATTTTTTTATTAAATAATATTTATAAATTTTATTTTATTATTTTTATTTTTAAAAAAATTTTTAAAATATTTTTTAATTGTATTTTTGTATTATTTTCATTAAAAAAGTGTAAACTATGGTCGAGTTTTTAAAAATTGCGCACTTTAATTTTAATTTTTTTAAATAAATTTTTTAAGTGATTTTCATACATTGAATATTTATTTTATTTATATTAAAAAGATTTCTATTTTTTCATTAAATTTTTGGTAAATTAATTTGAATTTTGGAAATATTTTTTTTTTAAATAATATTTATAAATTTTATTTTATTATTTTTATTTTTCAAAAATTTTTTAAATATTTTTTAATAGTATTTTTGTCTTACTTTCATTGAAAAAGTGTAAACAATAGTCGACTTTAAATATTATTTATTTTTTTATATTTTATATAACTTTAATAAAATATACAAAATGTTGCGATTAACGGTTTAGCCCATTACCAACCGGTTGAGGGCGTGTGTCTGTGTGTGTGTGTGTGTATTAGCGGCTTATGCAAAAAACTCTCGTCAAATGATCAAAGATACAAAAAAAAAAAAAATGTGACAAAAAACGGCCTTGAACAAATGTCAAAAAATCATCATACATATATATATATTATATGTATGTATGCATGTATGTATGTATGTACATACGAACGTACATAGTTGCATAGTTGAGACATAAAAGCTTTGTACTTTAATATATTTTCAATTAGTGAGTCACCCTGCTGTCACCCTAAGTATTTCAATATATTGACAGATAGACAAGAACTATCTATAAAAGGGTGTGTGGCACATTTTTTTTTTGTTTTTTTTTTTATTTTCGTTTTATTTATTTATGTTTTTTTTTTTGTTGTTGTTGTTTAATTTTGGCAAAATTTACGCAACGATTTTCTGTAGTTTCTTGTTCAACAGAAAATTTTGCATGATAATTACGACTGCAATTAAGATAAAAAAAAGAAAAAAAATAGGTAAAAATTGCTATAAGAGTAAGAGGAAGAAGTAGAAAAGTGGGCTGGGAGCGATTAGTTTATAACTGAGCCACAATTTGCATAACTGGCAAGAAAGAGAATAAGAAAAACACAAATAAACAGATACAAATGCAGATACAGATAATATGTGTATATAGATACTTAGAAAGAGAGAGAGAGAGAGAGCGAGAAAGAGATACAAATGTATTTTAAGTGCAGGCTTATTATCGATCTAGTCTTAAGCTGATTTTCTTCCGCTGCCGTTGCCGTTGTCGTTGTCGTTACCTCAGCTCAAGTTCAGGGAAGAAACATTGTAAAAATAAACTAAACGGAACGGAAAACAAAAAAAATAACAACAACAGCAACAACAACTACGTCAAAGTCAGCAAAAAAAAATATACTAAAAAAATACAAAAAACAACGCAAACAACACGCCCATAAAAGGTGCTCAAAAGCAGTGTTACGTGTTAACGTATTTCTGGTTCCTGATTCCTGGTATTTGGTA
Source organism: Zaprionus obscuricornis (assembly GCA_037044475.1). Classification (NCBI taxonomy): domain Eukaryota; kingdom Metazoa; phylum Arthropoda; class Insecta; order Diptera; family Drosophilidae; genus Zaprionus; species Zaprionus obscuricornis. The sequence goes on along the minus strand of JBAMBR010003240.1, from coordinate 21,739 downwards.
TCATGCAATGATGATGAGTCTTTCCAGGCAAAAAAAAAGCCTAAATGCGGCATTTTCTTAATTTTTTTTGTAATTTTGTTGTTGCTACTGCTGCTGTCTGCAGACACTTGAAAAATATATTAAAATTTGCCAGCGCAACAGCGAAGCGACGCGACGCGACTTAAAACGCGATTTTAAACTTAGAACATTAAAAAATAAAAAAAAAAAAGTAAAAAGAAGGAAAATAATATTGTGACTAAGATTGAGTTGCCGGTGCCGGTGCACGCGGAGTAGCAATTGGAGTTGGCGGCAGACGACGGTTGTTTTTTTTTTCTGTTTTTTTTTTTAGCCAAAAAACTCGTTTTGGCCGGGTCAAAAGAGACTTTTCGTTGAAAAGAGAGAAAGACAGAGAGAGTGAGAATGCGAATGCGACAGAAGGCAAAAGTAGCAGCAGAAGAAGCAGTAGCAGAAAATGGGCTAAAGCAACGGGGCGCGGTCATGTGACAGCGACATAAGGCTCTAGCTTCATGCTATATGCTGCGGGTATAGTGTCTAGCTTTGTGCATACATATGTATATGTTTATGTCGGTCTCACTGTAAATGTCTGTATATGTATACATATATGTGTGTGTGTGTGTGTCAGTCAGTCAGTGTGTGTGTGTGTGTGTGTGTGTGTAAGTGTGTGTTTTAGCCCTCCTGTGCTTACCTTTATGTTGTTGCCGTTGTTTGTCGTTGTCGTCGTTGTCGTTGTTGTTCGTTGTTTGTTGTTGTTTGTTTGTTGTTGCTGTAGCTGTTAGCTGTTGTTGTTGTTGTTGTTATGTATGTTGGCGTCTGTTTGCAGAAAATTTTTTTGAAATTAGTTTTTTCTTTTTTTTTGTTTTTGGCGGCGTTTACGTTGAGTATTTAAAAAAAAATAAAATAAAATAAAATTGTCTTGCTGTTAAATTGATATTTAGGCGTCTCAATCTCACAATATCTCTTAAATATTTCAATACGTTGCGTTTCTGTTTTTTGCTATTTCTGGCCACCTCGCTCGTTTGTGTTTTGTGGGCAGTGCAAAAGAATTTCTGTTGTGTGAAAGCGAAAGCAGACTATCTGTCTGTCTGTCTGTCTGACTGTCTGACTCGTTGACTTTTTGACTGAACGCACAACAGCAGTAAAAAGCGAAAGCTAACTGTAAAAAAGAAGAAAAAAAAAGAAAAAAAAGAGCGCTAAAAAAATTTAGAAACTGCTCGGAACGAAACGTAGCAAAATGAGCGGTATACGCATTGACTTGACGTGTATGTATGCGTATGTCTATGTGTGTGTGTGTGTGTGTGTGTATATAAATACTTCTAGTATATATATATATATATATATATATATATATATATATCTGTATCTGATTATCTCTAGCGTTTTAGCAGCTGTTCATATGACTTGTGTTTGTGTCTCTCTGTGTGTGTGTATTTATATATATATATATATATATATGTGTGTGTGTGTGTTTATATATATATATATTTATGTATATAGTGAATATATATAGTATACTATACTATACTATACTATACTATACTATACTATACTATACTATATGCTAGGCAATAGAACATATAAAATGTTGCGTATGGCACGCGTTTCATTTAGATTCTTAAAATTCATTTGATTCTTAATTTATGTACATAATATGCTTCTTCTTCTATATATATATATATTTATAAACTATTATTTCTTTACTTTTTTTTATTTATTTTCTCCTTTTTTTATTTCGTTCTTTACTTTTGGTATTTTTTTTTTTTTTTTTGATTACTATTTTGTATTTATTTATTTTTTTTCGAATTCACAGCGGCGCTTGACGTTTTTTTTTTTTTACTTTATAATATTTTGATCGCGCGCCTTCCGACCGATCCGAGCGACTAAAGATAACTAAAGGGAAATGAAAATATGTTGGCAGTATAAACCACAAACGGCAGACAGCAGACAGCAGCAACAGCAGCAGCAAACAGCAACAGCAAAAGCAGCAGCAACAGCGCCAACAGCGCCAACGCTAACAGCAGCAGCAGCAAAAGCAAAAGCAGCAATAAACACACAGTTCCCATACGCAGCAGTCAGCTTGCGATACAAATACATAAATAAACACACGCACACACATACACACACACACACACATACAAAGAATTACTTTCTGTTTGTATGTAGCGCGGCTGTATTTGTATTTGTATTTTTTTTTTACTGTTTACTTGTCTGCGTATTTGTATTTGTTTTAATGTGTTGGTGTTGCTGTTGCTGCTGCTGCTGCTGTTACTGTTGCTGCTGTTGCTCTTGCTATTGCTGCTGCTGCTGCCGCTGCTGTTGTTGTTGTTTATTCATTTTTATACTCGCGTTCTTAATGTAGCGAGCTCTTGTAAACGCACATTATCAGCCAGCGTAAGACAAATTCTTCTCATATGTACATACATATATCTGCTCCCTCTCTCTCTCGCTCTCGCTTGCTGTTAAACAGCCTCTCTAGCCCCACGTCAACAATTTGTTATCGTTCATGCGGTGTCGTGAATGAAAATGAAATACTAACAACAACTATAAAAACTGACAGCGACTGCGACGCAACGCAACGCAACGCTGCGCTGCGCTGCGAATTGAGGGTGAAGTTAAGAAGCCAAGAAGAAAATTACAACAACAACCGGCAAACATACAAAAACATGGCGTACTCTCTCAGTCAGCCAAAGGCTGCGCGCATGTGTGTGAGCGTAACTGCAGCCATGTGCTGCGCCTGTGTATGTGTCTGTCTGTCTGTATATATGCATGTGTGCGAGCATGCTTTGCTGAGTGTTAACACGTAATCTTTCCCACTCACTCTCTCTCTCTGTTTCGCTCTCTCTGTTTCGCACTCACACAGTCATTGGCACACTCGCGCGCCTTACGCTTTACATCTCGCGCTCCCCACACTCTCTTCAACATGTTAAACTGTATTTTGACATGTGCTACTCTTTCACCCTCAACTTGCCTTTTTCTTCATGACATTTGCCAGCGTCGTATGCGTCTTTAGCTTAACATTTAAAATGGCTAGTGAAAAAAATACAAAAAAAAAAACAAAAAATAAAAATAAAAAATATATGCTGGTATATACATATATAGTATATAGTATATATGTAGCGTATACGCAATACGATAACGATTTAAAATTCGATAATAATATCGATATAAGACAAGTATGTTCTAGTTTTTTTTTTATTGTTGTTATTGTAAGCTTGTGTTCCGCTGCCGCTGATTTTGAATTTTTTTTTCTTTCGTCTGTTTTGCGTTCAAGTTTTGAAAAAGTTTTCTTGCTTCTTTTTTTTTTTTTTTGTTTTGCTTCTTTTCGGATATGAGGAATATTTGTTCGCTTGTGTTTATATTTGTATTGGTAATTATGCTCTTTAAATATATACACGCCTGATGTGTGCCCATTGTATGTCTGTATGTCTGTGTGTGTGTTTGTGTTTTGGCTTTTTCCACTCACTCGAGATAACCGAATTTTGAATGAGATCCATTCACGTTTTTTTGGGGTAATGCCAGAACATGTTAAACTCAAAAAAAAATATATATATATTTATATATATAGAGATATATGTATGTGTAAATAACACACACGGTGCTTATCTTGTCTTTTATTTTGATTTAAACAGGTTACCGGCTAAACACACACACACACACGAACAGACACACACGTACATGCATGTAACTCCAAAAAAGAAATATAAACAAAAATTGTTACCCAAAATTATGAAATAGCTAACGCTACAAACTCTTTTTCAGCAAATTAACAAGCAGCTTAAAATGATTAAACAAAAAAAAAAATAAAAAAAAAGCGCAAATCATTGAAATTAGAATTCGAATTGAATTTTGCCATTTGTGGAATTCATTAAGCGTTCCATGAACCTCAACAAATGCTTCAGTTAAGTCGCATATATATATATATATATATATATATATATATATATATAAAATGTTAACCAGCAAAACTCTGTTTTTTTTTTACGAATTATTGCTTATCGCTTGGCAAAAGTTTATTTTAAAATTGCGTTTATTTTTTTTTTTTATTTTATTTCTGGAATATTCTGCAATATAAGTTTATCACAGTATAATAAAAAATTGAAATTTATATATATATATATATAGATATATATATATATATTTTTTTTGACAGTTTATTTATAAAGAATTGTAATTTGTTGTTATGATTTTGATTTTGATTTAGATTTTACTATTAAATTGCTATCAATTAATATTCAAATATTCAATAAAAAAAAAAAAAAAATTCAAGGGCAATTTTTTTGTTTTATGAAAAATCAAATTTATAAGTTAAATAAAACGGAAACAGCAAAATAATTGATTGCCGTTCACTATATATAGTTTATCTTTGCTGTACAGTGTGACGTACGCATATAATAATTTATGCATACCATAGATTAGTGGCTCTATTAAATTAGTTAGAACAATTTTCATATCATAGTCGGCACGTGATCGATGAAGCATGGAAAAGCCTAACATCAAATTGTTTTATACGTTTTTATTTTTCGGCTGAAATTCTTTCTTTCTTCTGTGTGTGATTGATAAGCTTCAGACAGAAATAACAACAACAACAATAATAATAATAATAAAAAAACCTTTTAGCAATGACAATGCATTGTTATACAATGATTGTTCAGAATATTACGTATAAATATATGTATGTATATATATTTATATATATTTATATATAATATTAGATAAGTATTATTAATTTATTCATTGTGATATTTAACATAATTATTGTTAAATAACTTTGACTTGGAGCGGAAATATAATTCCATTTCCATATTTATTTATCTAAACGAACTTTGAGTTTGAACTGAAATAATTTTTTTTTTTTTTGGGAGAACTATTAAAAACATTTCATATCGTATTTTATCATAAGCAAAAAAAAAATAATGAAAATGTTGGAAAAAAAACGTTTAAAAAGAAAATGAATTTAATTGAAATTTTTTTTGTTTTTTTTTTTCTTTTTTTTTTTTTTTTTGCTTTGATAATACAAAAAAATATATTCAAATTGATTTCATCGCTTTGAAGGTTTCATTAATAAATTAAAAATAAAAATAAATAAAAAATTTGAAATTATATAAACATACGATAAATGATAATCAAGGAAATAATATTAATTTCATTGTTTATAATTTCAAAGCAATTGGCATTTTCTTTTCTTCTTCTTTTTATTGACTTGGAGCGCAGCACGCGTAGCTGTTTCAAAAACTTCACGTACTCCCTCCTGCATTTTGGCCGAGCATTCGAGATATGCAAATGCATTAACAACATCAGCCATAATGAGTCCCGTTATAGCTCTGACTGGTTCCTGTTTTTGCATTGCCAGTTTCTATGTTGAAGAGAGAAAGAGTGTGCGAGTGAGAGTGATAGCTAATTGATTTCAATAATTCATTTATTTATTTTATTTACCTTAATCGTATCTGGATCATTGCGTAAGTCACGTTTATTGCCAACCAAAATAATTGGAACATTTGGACAAAAATGTTTCACCTCGGGTATCCATTTATCTTGTATGTTTTCCAATGAATCAGGCAAATCAATGGAGAAACACATGACAATAACATCAGTATCGGGATAACTTAACAAACGCAAACGATCATAATCTTCTTGTCCAGCTGTATCCCATAATGCCAATTCCACCTTGATTCATCCAAAAAAAAATAAAAAAATTAAAGAAATTCTATTGAAATAAATATACAAAAAGAAAACAATTCATCTAATCGATTTATACTAATTATTGTGAAAGCCACTTGATGAAATGGAAAACAACAACAAGAGAAAATTACTTCTTAATCTATAGAAACATAGAGAATTTGAAAAAAGAAACAAAAGCGAATACTGTGCATATGAATCATGCGTGTGCGTTGTGTGTCTTCAATAGACATGAGAATATATTTTTGGGGGCCCAACCTGGGGCAGAAGCACGTAATGTGTGTACTAAAATAAGATTGTGTACTAAATATCATTGTGTATATACTACAAAACAACAACTATAGATATTATGTATATATATATATATACTATATTAAGCATATAGATATCTATATAAATATACATAATTGCGTGCAATTGTTGTTATTTTTTTTTCTGCATATTGTACGCTCATGGCTATAAAATTGTGGGCGTATTTAATTGTAATATAGTTTAATTTACCTGTGATCCTTCAACTTCAACATCTGCCACATATGTTTCAAATACTGTCGGCACATAATCCGATGGGAAATTATCTTTACAAAATACAGTTAAGAGACAAGTTTTGCCACATGCACCGTCTCCCACAAGGACAAGTTTTTTGCGTATCGAAGACATGATATAAAATTATTTTAATATGCTATATAAATATATGATTATTATTCACTTTATAATTTTTTGTCAGTAGCACTTGAAAATGAAAAAACGCTATTGTTGCTCAGGAACCGTCCGTTTGTTCTATGAATTTTAGGCTTCGTGAAATAAATTTGTTGTTTGTTTATGAATTTTTATTGCGCTACAAAGCAAATGCCAAGGCATATACAATATACATTGCATTGCGTTCATTTAAATTAAAAAAAAAATAGAATGCAAATTTTATGTAATTAATTGTATACGTAAAAAAGAAATAATTATAATAATAATTTAAAAGTGCGCTAACTTTATGTAGGGTAAAATAAAGTTCGAATAGCTGTTAACATTTTAATGGATGGGTAGCACTTTGCATTAGAGTTCTAAGATAAGTTGGCATTCCCAATTTTATGTTAAGATGATTTGAAGTGTTGCATTAGCGCTGAGCTGTGACTATTTTGTATATCGATTAATCGAATCGACCAGATGCAGCCCTGTTAAAACCGCGAAGAAGAAGAAATCGGCTCTTCCTCTTTCTTTTATTTCCGCCATTGCCTAAGATAGTTGGAAAATCATGGGTGAGTTGTTAAAAAGAGTGTTATTTTATGTGAAATACGCAAAACTTGTCGTTAAACAAAGTGCAAAACCAATTGCAATAATGGCATAACAGGAAATGTAAGTGAAACTAATCTCGGCGGCCAAAAGTTACTTCAAGTATCTCAACAATCAAAACTTGCGAATTTGACGGCAATTTGTCGGCTATCAAAAATCTATGAATATCAAAAGAATCGTATAATATTATGAATCAGGAAAATATTTTGCAACAGCCAAACAATATCGCAATATTGTTACAAGTGTTATTGTGCAAAATAAATAGTTTTGTGCATTTCATATTCATGTATTCAAACTAACCTCAAAGTGCCGCCGCTATGTACTTGTCGCATCGCCATTTGTTTACATTGAATTTGTATATATGTTAATTTTTGCACAACTAATAAAAACTTTTGTTACTCTTTTGTAGGCAAGCCTAGAGGTCTGCGCACTGCCAGAAAGCATGTGAACCACCGTCGTGACCAGCGTTGGGCCGACAAAGACTACAAGAAAGCCCATTTGGGTACCAGATGGAAGGCCAATCCCTTCGGTGGTGCTTCCCACGCCAAGGGTATTGTACTTGAGAAGGTGTAAGTATATCCAACGATCAGACCATCAGATAGTCATCCTGTTCTGAATGTTCTCAACAATCACTACCATCGATGTCTCGCAGTATATTTTTGTGTTTTGTTTAGTATGAAACTCAAATCACAGGATTATACTGTGAGCTGGCGATGGTAACAACAACAGATACATTTTCATTATATACAATCATCAATCAATAAAATTCATTAACTAATTTCAACTGAACCAAAAACTAATTTATGTTCTCTTTCTGCAGTGGTGTTGAAGCCAAACAGCCTAACTCTGCCATCCGCAAGTGCGTGAGGGTACAGCTCATCAAGAACGGCAAGAAGATTACCGCATTCGTACCTCGTGACGGTAGCTTGAACTACATTGAGGAGAACGACGAAGTTCTGGTTGCAGGTTTCGGTCGTAAAGGTCACGCCGTCGGTGATATTCCCGGTGTACGTTTCAAGGTCGTCAAAGTAGCCAACGTTTCCCTGTTGGCTCTGTACAAGGAAAAGAAGGAGCGCCCAAGATCTTAGATGCACATACATCTAATCATTTTCCAGAGTTAGGGTTTTACAAACTAAATAAAAAAAAAAGAAAACCAAACGGAAATAATTTCTCTTCTATGTTGAGCATTTAATAAGTGTATGTATTTTATTTAAATTGGCGACTTAATCATTATAATATTTATTTGTGTAAATGCCTAGAGCCTTATAAACTAACAGTTGGGGATTATAGTCAGCCTGTGCCAGAAGACTCATCTTGCACCTCTCAGGGGTAACCACCGCCACCGGCATTGAAATTATTTGGTCCTGGACGTCGCATGGGTCGACGGCCGCGTGAACGATTCGCAAATATGCGATTACTGTTAGGTGAACCACTTGGCATATGTTGGTCGGGGTTACCCTGGTTACCACCAAGATGTCCGCCGCGCACACCACCGCCCGAATTTGAATCACGCTGCCATACAATGCGAGCTGGTCTGTTTGGGTTGTTGTTGCTATTGTTGCCGCGCATTAAAGAACGACCGCCGCGACGTGTTGGCACAGTGCTACGCAAAGTGCGGAAACGTGTGTTCTCAGACGGTGATGTGGCTTCAGCTTCGCGACCTTCCTCCTGCAATCATGTAAAACAATGTGTCAGGTTTATATATTTGTGTATGCGTTAGTTTGTTTTGTTTACCTCAACCTCAACAGCTTGTTTCTCGCCCTCTGAAGAGACACCATCAGTTCCTTCATTATCTTCGGAGGGATTCTCAGCTTGGCTATCTTGATTTTCTGTTTCCACAGACTGACTGGTGCCAACATTAGGATCTAAATGAAATGAAATGTCAATTTGGAAAGATTTATATTATTGTTTTTCTCTCTTTCTACTTACTCTCATTGCTGAGCTGTTGGGATTCTTCGGCTTGATTAGAGGTTGTATCTTCGGCAAAGGCTTCATCTGCTTCATTAACATTCTCTGTGCCAGTTGTTTCACTTTCGCTTGGTTTATCCTTTGCCTCAACAGCTTGGCTAGTACTGGCGTTATTGCTGCTGCTACTGCTCTGTTCGGCCGCTGCCTCGCTAGGTTTCTGTGGCGAACTGGCAACTGTAGCAGTACAATCGACGCCGCTGGTGCCAGCGCTTTCGTCAACTGCAGCTGTTGCCTCTGCTACAGTTCCAACATCGACTTCAGCTTCCACACATATCGGTTGCTGCTCGCTACAATTTGAAACTTGCGGTGAACTGACAATCTCAACAGAACTATAACGAAAATTAAAAATTATTCATTAGTTTGAGCTGATGGATTACTATTGATCACCTACATACCTCTCTGTGCGACGTGCTGCTGCTGCTGATGATGATGTTGAAGGTGCCTGCTGCCAGTTAGAAGCTTCAGCTTGTGGCAATGCAGCTGTTGATGATTCACCGCTACCGCTGGTAATTGCCTGACTTTGATTATTCTCTTGTGTTGAAACAGTGGCGGGTGAATCTTCAAGCAATTGACTTTCAGCTTGAGCCTGTTCTTGCACTTGCTCAATGTCGACTTCATTGTGTTGATCGGGCGCATCGGCGCCTTCATTATCTTCCATTTCGTTGTCCTGCTCATATGAATCTTCATAGCCCTCTTCCTGCTCGGCATCACCACCATCAATGGGACCCAGCACATCCTCTTCTTCTTCATCATCAGAGTCTACAACTTGTATTTCATCCTCTTGATCACGTTGTGAAGATGTTGGCATCTGATCAACATCCATGCCAGAGTCACCAATATGACCGGCGGACAATTCACCGCCATGCATTGGTGTACGCAGACGTTTTGCAAGCTTAATAACTTTCTCAGGAACTCCCTCCTCGGCATTAGTGGAAGAATCACCTTCAACATCACGTGGACGCTTGGAGCAACCAGCTTGTGTGGTAGTCACATTGCTGCTGGACGGCGTATGACGACTGTGGCTGCTTACCACAGTTGAGGAGCTGCTGCTGCTACCCGATGTGCTTGGTTGCTGTTGATTGCTGGCCTCCTGCACGCTGGGTACTGTCTGATTCGGTGTTGATGTCGAGGTGGTTGTACTGGAAGATGAGGATGATGATGAACCCTCAACACGTGGCGATACTAATGCGACAACCTGTTGCTGTGCACCGCCAGCAAAGAGCTGAGCATCATTCTGCTGTGGATGCTGTACACTTTCTGCCTCCTGCGAACTCTCTGCCGCTGCAGTGGCGCCCATAGGTGGAATGGCGGCTACAGCAACAGCTGCAGAACTAGTCGAAGGCATATAATCGGTATGTGACGAAGTTGGTGATGAAGAAGCCATAGACTCCAAAGTAGCGCTGCCAGTTGTATGCACCTGTTGCTGTGGCGGCACCAGTGCTGTGTTACCAGCCGCCGAACTAGTTGTACTACTACTACTACTGCTACTGCTGCTGCTACTGCTACTACTGCCAGAAGCTGCAGCTGCCGCTGACGTCGATGTCGATGTGGAAGTAGAGGTAGTTGCACCTGGCTGCTGACTGGTTGGCAAGATGGCAGCGGTGCGACTATTTTGTACTGATATCGGACGTATGCTGGCCAATGGTGTCTCACCACCACGCCATGGTGTCACTGTAGCTGATTGCTGTACAGTAGCTGAACCAGACATTGGTTTTACATTAGCTGTACGTGGTGATGATTCCGAAATGTTACCCTTTTCGGCCATACCTACAGAGCTGGTCGATGGTTTGGTAGACTGTTGAGAGCCCAATTGACGCTGCAATTGATTGATGCGCATATGCAAGGATTCATTTTCACGCATTAGACGTGCATTGATATCCTTGTTATTGGTAATATGTTCCTGTAACTCCTTCTCAAGACGCAGCACAGTTTCATCATAGCTAGTTTTAGTGCCAGCCATGGTAGTTTCCTGATTTGCCAATTCTGTTTTGGTCACAGTCAATTCTAGCAGCAGTTGTTCAATCTTTTGCTTAGATTCGCTACTCTCTTCCAAGAGATTTGAACGTGCTTTCAGCTCATCGTTTTCTTTCTTCAATGTCTCTTGTTGCTCAATGGTGGTGCGCAATGTTGTATTCAATTCATCCAGCTCGGAGCGTACTTTTTCTAGCTCAGCAACAGTATCATTACCGCCAGTCTGTGCCTGCATGTAATAGTCCTTGTAACGTTTGGCTAATTTACGCAGCATTAACTCTTTGCCATCCTTATCCTGTATAACTTTTTCCTTTGTCTCGATCTCTTCTTGTGCCTTTAATAGTTCCTCTTCCTTTTGCAGCAAACGATTCTTTAGCTCCATAATATCCTGTGATTGACGTGTATTTGTCTGTTTCAAAGTGTTTCCTTCTTCTGCTTGTTTCTTGCGTGCTTCATCTTGCTGTTGCAACATTTTATTCAATGCCGGTAATTCATTGTCCAAACGTGTCTTCATTGCAGCAAGTTCATCCATTTGCTTTTTATTAGCTTCCTTTTCAGAAGTCAAAAGTTTAGCAAGATGTTCACGTTCTGATTGCAAACGTTTGAATTCCTCTGGATTTCTATTACTCTTCTCAACCAAAGCATTGGCACGTTGACGCCATTTAATTGCCTCTGTACGCAATGAAGTATTCTCCACATTCAACTCTTCAATTTTCGATGTCAATTCCTTATTGCTACACTGCAATGGGAATAATTCCTTCTCCACGCTGCTAATGCGTTCAGTTAATTCAGCGACACGTTTGGTCAATGTATTGCGTTCATCACGTAAAATGCGATTACTATCGGTGATGGCATTAAGTGTTTCTATTTTACGTAAAACAGCTTCATGTTTAGCTGCAGAGACAACATCTGTTTCGGTCTTGGAACGTTCCTGCTTCAGATAACCATTTAATTCATCAACCTTCTTTTGCAATATTGTATGCTCCGAGACGAGACGTGCATTTTCAGCCTTAAGTATATCCAATTTAGCAGCAAATAGATCCTTCTCCTTACGCAAGAATTTAATGATCTTCAAAAGTTGTTCATTATTCTTGATCTCATCGACAGCTGTTGAGCTTATCAAATCAGCAGCAGTTGCACTTTCATTTAATGTTTCATTTAATATATTTGATGTATTCACTGATTGTGCAAGTGCAGCTAATTTTGAAGTTAATGCCTCGATTTGATCATGTAAACTAGAATTGAGTGCATTAAGATCAGCAACACGTTTCTCAGATTCTTCTTTCTCCTTAAATAGCAGACTCTGCGCTTCAGCATTGGCCTTAACGAGCTCATCGTGTGCAGCTTGCAAAGATTCACGACCACATTTCAATTGATTTAATTCATCTTGCACCTGATTAAAAAAATAAAAATTTAATAAATAATTATTATAAATTGAATTTAATGTTTGACTTTTTTATTATTATTATTACCTTCAAGAAGTCAGCTTTGATTTTAGTCAATTCTTGTATATCAGCTGAATGTAATACCATTTCATTGGCATATTTCACTTCGACCGCATTAAGTGATTCAGCTAATGTTGAGTTTTCGGCACGCAATGTACGTAAGTTACGTCCAGATTCAGTTAATTTCTCAAGCACAGTCTTGAGTTCATCTTGTGCAGACTTTAATTGATCCGTTTGATTTAATGTCTTGCTCTGTTCGGTAACATTGCTAAGCATAAGTTCAGCCTCTAAATCGGCAACACGTGTTTGTAATTCACTTTCAGTGCTCTTTAGTTTCTTAATCTCTTGCTCCGATTTATTAACAATTTCAGCATGCATATCATGCAAACGTTTAACTTCACTTTCAGCATTTTGTGACATTTTATAAAATTGATCACCATGTGCACGTGCACCGGCCAACTCTTTGTTAAGCGATTCAATATCAATTTTAGCCTGTTCATAACGTATTTCAAATTCACGTGCTTTTTTATTAGCTGCCGTAATAGGATTCTCATCCTTTGATGGTGTTAGACTCTCTTGTAGTTTCTTACTTAAATCATTCACTTGATTTACCTTTGCTGCAAGCTCTTCACGTAAACCAATCAATTCTTGATGATATTTATCGGCCTGTTGATGTTCCTCATCTTTCAGTTTATTGGCCGTTTCAGTTTGACGTTTAAATTCATTGATTGTTTCACGGAATTTTTCTTCCTTCTCCTGGAAGTGACGACGTTGTGCCGATAATTCACGCACAGTATCATCAAGACGTTGCTCTAAACGTAAACGACCTTCAGTCTCGGAACGCTCTAGATTTGCTTTAATAAACTCTAGATTATTTAATAATAATGCCTGACTCTGTTGTTCACGATGGAATCCTTCTTTCTCTGCCTGCATACGTGATGCTGTGTCTTTAAGTATACGATTCTCATGACGTAAACTATGTGTCTCTGTCTCTGATGCCACTTGTTTACGTTGTGCTGTCATTATTTCATCTTTAAGCATATGCACTGTCTGTTCGTGCTTTATAATTGTCTTCTCATAGTTCTTGGTGCGCTCCTCAAGTGTTGCAATCTGTTGTTTATATGTGCCAATTCCCTTTTGTAGCAATTCCATTTGTTCCTTTTGGAATTCTGTGGCATTCATTAGTTTACAATTGATGGAAGTTAATTCGCGTACTTCTTTACGCATTGAATCAAATTGTTCTTGGACAAGTGCATCATTTTTACGCTTCTCACTTGTATAATAATCATAATTTTCTTTAAGTGATGCATACTTTTTCATTTCATCCTCTAATTGTTGCTCTAAGCTGCGTATGCGACGCTCTAATTTAGCAGCAGCCTCAAGTTGAATATTATTTTCAGCTACTTTTGTCTGTTCAATTTGGGATTCGTCAATTAATACGGTTTCATTGTCCAAATCAATGATGTGACAACCCAATTTCTTTTGGGCATCAAAATAATATTTCTTATAGCGTTCACACTTGGCCATCAGCGTCGAAACAATATTATTTTTCTGTGCTAAAGTTTCCTCCATTTCACCGAGACGTTTTGTGGCCTTTTCAAATTTATCTTCATAGTCCTTCAATTGTAATGCTTCATTCTTTAATTCATTGGCTTCCATTTCAGAGCTTAATGTACGAATAAGTGTTAAAAGTTTAACATTATTCTCTTGCAACTCTGTAATTGACTCAAAGGTGACCAGATCACGGCTAATAGCATCATTAGAGTTGTGTATTGTGCCTGGATGTGATTGATTTCGTGGCCTGTTAACACCAGCACGCAGACAATTGACCTCATCGAGCAATAGGCAAACCTGACGACTTAAATCGACCTGAGATTGCTTCAATTTTGTATTTTCTTTAACGTGTCGTGTAACATCGAATTGTGATTTTTCTAATTCCTGTTCAAGATTCATTTTCTTTTCAACCAATTCGTCACGTTGCTGCAATAATAGTGTATGTTCCTCATTCAGTTTGGTAAAGTTCAAGTCTTGTTTCTTGAAATATGGTGCACGCTCATGGATTTCTTCTAGAATTGTTTTAATTTGTAGCTGAAGTTGTGCATTTTCACGATTCTTTGCTTCCAATTCTTCAGAATTCTTTGCATACAGTGAATATAATTCAGTTAAAGACATATCTGAACGCATTAGACGGCTGGCAACAGCTGCTGTTGGAGCCAGCTGACAAATGGCACTCTCCAAGCTCTGCTCTTGTGCTTCCTTTAATAAATCATTGGCATGAGAGATTTCTGTTTTTAATTCGTCAATTGTTTTATTTAAATCAGCAATATCATCGGCATGTCTTTCTTTTGTCTTTTGGAATTCAATCTCTAATGCACCATACTGATCTGTAGTTTCAACAAGCATTCGTCTAAGATCTGAAATTCCCTTTAATAGTTCATTACGCTCAGTTAATGTTTCAGTTTCAGTATCCTTGTAGATACCAACAAGTTTCTCCTTGGTATCCAGTTCTTTTTTCAATGTATCCACATATTTTTCAGTTGCAACATTATGTTCGAACATTGTCTCATTGAGATCCTCAATCTTTTTGTTCATCTCCTCAATGGTTTTACAATACTGAGAATTTTGAGTTTGACATATCTGTAGCTCATCGGTTTTCTCCTTGATTCGTACCTCTAGATGCATTGTGTTTAGGGAATGATCTCGTCTCAAATTTTGTAGTTCAGCGTTGTTACGATTCAAATCGCTGCTTAATAATTGAATCTCTTTCTGCAACATGGCGCGTTCACTCTCTAGACGTTTCTCTTTAATGTCAAGTGCCACCTCTTTACTCTGCACTTCGTCGAGTCGTGCAATTGCCTCACATTTACCGGTAATGGCGCACTTTAATTGCTGTTGATATGTTTGCAGATCCTGTTTCAAGCGCTCAAGTTCCCCATTTTGTCTATCGATGACCTTGAGAAGCCTGTCGCGTTCGTCAACAAAGGCAACTTTCTCCTTGCGCAATGTCGAAGCACTTTGATCATAGCTCTTAACTGATTCCAACAGCTGATCACGTTCAGCCGACACTTTGTCTAGCTGGCTACGTAATTCGCTTACATTTTGCTCAAAATTAGTGAATTTTACTTGATTATCGAGTATTTGATTTTGTAACTCGTCGTTCTTTTGTTCAGTTTCACCTAGAGAGGGAGGGGGAGGAAAAAGAAATATAATCTTTATTTATTGTTTTTATTTCAATATATATATATATATATATATATATAAATGCAATGAAGAAATCTAAATGCACTTGGCAACACGAAATAAATTAACTTAGTTAACTGATTTCACAATTAACTTTACTCACTAAGCCGATGGGCAGCGGCGCGTTCTTTACAATACTCATCAAAAAAGTTTCCTATGAAAGTGTTAAATTTCTGCTGCACGCCGGTTGACAACAGTGCCAGTTCATCGGGGCTGAATATGTCTGCCACCGACTTGGGACCACTAAGATCCATGTTTTGGAAATGTTTTCCTTCACTTTACGCTATTTATTCACTATTATTCTACAATTTAAATCACAAAAACAAAAAAAAAAATGTAAAACAATTCTGCCAGCGTCGTGTTGGTTGAACGAAAAATTGCAAATATATCTGGCCAGTGTGTATACATTATAATTGAAACAGTGTCTACACATTAATCAAAGTTGAGAATATTTCATACAACATTTTCCTTTCTTCTCATTTGCCGGCATTTAAAACAATTTTTACATTTATGAAATTGCAACTGCTATTGAGTATTAAACATATATATATTTAAATATTTACGGAAATCTACTTACTAAGTCGATTTGCAGCCGCACGCTCTTTACAATATTCATCAGAGAATTTTTCAATATATGCCGACAATTTTTCTTGCACCTTTTCAGGCACCAGTTGCAGTTCATCCGGCTGTAAAATGTTACTCAACGACTGTGTGCCGTCGAATTCCATGTTATTGACTGCACTATATTACACTTGCACAAATTCACAATTCAATTATTATACTGCTATTTATACAAATTGTAATTCTTTATGATTTTATAAAACAGCGCGCGACTGTCTAAGCGTTCTACACTATGTCAACGTAGAGATGTGCTAAGCAATGAAATTGTAGTATCGAATCAATATTATCGATATATACATTTTAAGATATCAGTGTTTAAAAATTCCATACAAAAAAAAATTATTTTTATTCTATGCAACACTGTTTGGCGCCTCAATTAAAATATCAAAGATTTGATTTTTGACTTCACTGCGCATTTGAATGATTAAAACACTAGTCAATTTTAATGAATCTATTTATTAGGTTCAAAAAATATGTTTATATATTTATAATTGCATTTATTACAATGTTCTCATTTCTTTTTTACATATGCTGCATACTATTTTACAAGATGCCGTGTGCCCAATTCCAACTCTGTGATAGACTGTTGCGGCTTCTTCAGGCCTACCTCTGCCTAGGCCTCGATTGTGCTTTGGACGGCTCTTTGTTGTCTTCTCAACGCAGCAACAAAGTAGGAAACTGAGCGGCACTGATTCACCCTCATCTAAAGTCTGAGGCAAGTTCTTGCCACGCGTTTCAGGCAGAAAGAGACTGGCAAAGCCACCGACAATTAGCAGAGCTCCCATTACAATCAGTGGTAAAACTAGCATCTGTTGGCCCTGCAATATGTTGCGAATCAAATCAATAGAAAAAAAAGGAATATTCTATCTACTATACTCACCATATGGTTAATAATGGGTATAATGATGGGTCCAGTCATAGCAACAACAGAGCTAAAGCTCATGCCTAAACCCCGTACCACAGTCGGATATAACTCAGAGGCGAGCAGCGGTAACACAACAAAGGCCGATGAGATGCCCATTTTGCCGATACAATAAAGAAGCAACATAATATCTGCCTGCTGCTGATACAATAGTGTCGCAACACAGGCCACGCCTCCGACTAGCATAGAAATAAAGAGAATCCAACGTCGGCCAAAGTAGCTCAATCCTGGCCATAACAGCAAGTATGTCGGAAGTTCCACAGCGCCAGCAAGAAAGAAATTCCAAATTTCATCGCCACCAAGTGCTGGAGCATAGTAGCTGAGGCCCACATAGACGCTAGTGTTGGCAAACCAAATTAAAGTTATAATTAAAGTCTTGCGTCTCATATTGATGCCACGAAATAAATCCAAGATGCCATAGTGTGTCGCCTCTGTCGGTTGTGTTACATGCAGACGCTGCTGTAAACGCTCCATAAAATCTCTATTGACATGGACACCATTTACACGTGCCATGACCTTTAATATTCTGGCCGCACGCTTTGTTTGTCCAACAGCAATTAGCCAACGCGGCGACTCGGGAAGCACAAAGAAGCAGGAGAAGAGCATCAATAGTGGCAGGGAGACAGCCAATGTTAGATAGCGCCAGTCGCGTACCAGATAGACCACGCCCTTAAATAATAATATATAATAGTTAAATTTATAAGAATTTCTGATAACTTCATAACTTACCGCTAGCAGAACCAGACCCAAAGAATAAGCAATATTGGATACAATTGTGCAGAAAACACGACGCTCCGGTCCCACAAGTTCTATGGCCAAGACATATGGACTGGCCAATATGGCAGGCACAGTGAGGCCCACAACGATGCGTAATCCCAGCCAAGAGTAATAGTTCCATGCAAAGGCACTAGCAGCACATGCCACAATCTCGAGCAATAAATATGCGTAAAATGAAGGACGACGACCCCAAATATCGACCAGATAACCAAATATATAATTGCCAATGAGTCCGCCTAGGCCAAAGAGTACTAATGCCAGTGTTACATAATAGCTTCGATCACAGACCAGATTCCACTAAAGTGTATACAAAAATATTCAATGACAATTCAATGACAAATTGTTAGCTTACCAAACCTCTTGAACCACAGTGCTAGGATATATGGATTTATCGTAGTGCCAACCATGCTGACAAGATGTAATTGCATCCTGATTTGATCTAGATAATAATTTAGATGCTTGTTCTTTTTGTAGATCATACGGTGTGCGATACTCTAGATAACGCACCTGAAATAAAATATAAACATGTTAAAGTTGCGGCGGCAATGATGCAGCAATAAAACTGTAATAGAAAACTGCTTGCGCACTGCTTGTTAACTGCTTGCTTAGAGTGCAACGTTAAAACTGCTTGATATTAGGCACTGCTTATGCGAACAATGCAAGTTGCTGAGAACTTATCGATCGATTATCGATTATTATTGATTAGTTATCAAATATAAATTTGAAATTCCCTTATGTGAGATGTGACTCATGATGATGTGTTTGTTGTTGATAAAATCAATATTAACAATAACATGATCAAAGATTATTTTGACTCAAAATATATATTTATATATGTATATACGTACAATATCACTGTAATTGCGTTGATACATAAAACACTCAGCGTAGACGCCATGTTTATCTCGCGGAATACTTAAGTTCTTTACCAACTGTATATAATCCTGTGTCCATGGCTCCAATTCTGGTATGCGACACCAATGATCTGGCGTTGCTGCAATAAACAACTGACTGAGAAGACATAAATAGATAACTCATGATATACATTTATTTTATTCTTTATACCTGTAGGCATGAAAAGCACAAGGTAAGGCAGCCGGCAATAGTACTGAACATATAATAATCTTTTGATAGAGACCAAAGGCGCCCACTTCTTTAAGTACCTCATCAAAATCCATCATGATAATCGGACAAATGCGCGCACTCAACTGATCCCAAAAGGGGCCTTATTCAGTCCAGAACACAACTGGGAACTGTGATGTTGATGGGATGGGACTGATTCGCGCCACGCGGCCAAATCTCAATTGAACATAATTACATTATGGCCTTTCGTGTGTTTTTAATTAATTGGACACCGCTGCGTTTAGCAGGGTCGCGAGAGATTTTTCAAATTTTAGCTGTGGGAAACATTTTTGCAGTAGTCGAAATTGCAAATCGCAAACATTGCTTAAACTACAGAGACTGTAAATTTTCTTTGAATAATTTCAACATATAAACTCACATTATATAATAATAATAAATATTTATGTATATTTTTTTCTTTTTTTGCACAATATAAAAATCGGACTATAAACTAAGTTGAATTTAAATTTACATTTTTTTAAACTTAAACTTAACGCGACAATCCAATGAGACTAAGTATATACATAAAGATATTTACAATGTCCAAATAAAGATTGAGTGCAGCAAAGATATATTCCTCGGGACTAATCGAATATTTATGATTGCCACCCAACATTAACTGTGTATCATACACCAAATATACTGAGAATAGTAATGCACCCAATGATGCATAAACTAAACCAATAATTTGTGTTGGTATACATATAGCAATAATGCCAAATATGATAAATACAACTAAACATGCAACCAAAACTCCGCCACACATTGTAAAATCCCATTTTGTTTGCAAAGCAAACAATGTTAATCCCAAACTAACAGCAGCCGTAATGCCAACAGCCATTAAAACTTCATCAGCCTCATACATGCCGGCAATGACGCCAAGCATAAAAGATTCAGCCAGTGTGAAGAGAAATAGAAATATAAAATTCATTGGTGTCTTTCGACGTACACCCTCACAGCAGGCCATACTTATCATGGTAACAATAAGTACTACCTGAAATTTTGAAATAATTCAATTAAATTAAATAATTAATAATTAATAATAATAAAAATAATTACCAATGCAATCCACATAAGCCATGGATTATTTTGTGCCCAAATTTGCGTTTTCTTTGAGAATGTAAAAATGCATATAAATCCAAATGTAATTGCCAATTGTGTCTATAATAAATTAATTAAAAAATAATTATTAAAAATTAAAAAAAAAATTAGAAAAAATAAATAATTATACAGTCGAGTCTCGATAATTCGAAATGGCACGGGAATCATATTTTTTTTACGAATCATGGAATATTTCGAATTATTTATTGAATTTCTTTTCAAGGGAAAAGAAATGTTTACGAATTATTGAGAATTTCGAATTAACGGGGTACGAATTATCGCGACTCGACTGTATATAGTAGTATCTGACATACCATTAATATTAAATAGACTTTACGTATAAATCCTTTGCGTATACTTTGATCATCAAATGCAAAACTTTTATCCGCTTCCGGATCTCCATAGACGCCATTGTTATCGCCTGTGCAGAAAATATAAATATTATTATTATTATTTTTGATTATTATTTTTATTAATATTATTTTTGATTATTATTATATTTGATTATTATTTTTATTATTATTATTTTTGATTATTATTTTTCATTATTATTATTTTTGATTATTATTTTTATTATTATTATTTTTGATTATTATTTTTATTATTATTATTTTTGATTATTATTTTTATTCTTATTATTTTTGATTATTATTTTTATTATTATTATTTTTGATTATTATTATTGATTATTATTTTTATTATTATTATTTTTGATTATTATTTTTATTATTATTATTTTTGATTATTATTTTTATTATTATTATTTTTAATTATTATTATTATTATTATTATTTTTGATTATTATTATTGCTCTACTGTGTATGCTAACCATATTGAAAGTGTGTATCGCCCATAATTATATTTTCTATATTTTATTTATACTTTTCTATTGTCACTTTTGACCGGTATGACTGTCGTTGATTCAATGAGTATTTGTCAGCGACTTATTTTTTTTTACACCTGGCCATATGTTAGCTAGCTGCAGATTAGCCAATCTTTTGTTATCACTGCACATATACTATATCATACATATATTGTATTGTATATAAAAGATACGCATACAGTGAAAATCTACTGATAGTGATAACATATAGAAACAGGCGGCAAACAAATAAATAAAAAACATTTTTAATACTTTTACTTGTTATTGGTAAAAAAAAGAAGCGATTTGATACAGTTACGTATGTCTATATATATATGATATATTTTTATATATATGTATAGATATATATTTTATATAAAAACTGATCAGTAAATAAACTTATGTAAACTTTAAAATGAATCACGCATGATTTGTTCTTTTTTTTTGTCTTATCAGATATGTG
Organism: Zaprionus obscuricornis; assembly: GCA_037044475.1. Taxonomy (NCBI): domain Eukaryota; kingdom Metazoa; phylum Arthropoda; class Insecta; order Diptera; family Drosophilidae; genus Zaprionus; species Zaprionus obscuricornis. The sequence continues at coordinate 293 of JBAMBR010003240.1, read as the reverse complement.
TGTTTGATAAGAAAAATAGAGTAGAGCAAACATATACAATGAGAGTAGCTATATGTAGAGTAGCAAATATTTTATTGATGTATCGTTCGTCTATATAAAAAATAGAATCGTCTATAGTTTCACTTTTTCTATTACATGTAAGTGTTGTCAGAAAAAAGTTTTATAAGCTGCATTTGACAAAACGTCAATCAGTCTATATAATTATATATCTATGATATATATATACAGCTAATCATTCATATATATACGTACGTACATATATATATATAACTCTCTGTTTCTATCTTATCATA
>JBAMBR010003237.1:0-36838 GCA_037044475.1 Zaprionus obscuricornis | reverse complement strand
TTTTTTATGAAAACATTTTAGTATTTGAATGTTGTATTGAAAGTTGCATTTAGAGTTTTATTAATACTCAAAGCTGCTGTTGATTGCTTAATTCGCAGCATATTCTGTACACGTCCAACGTATTAGCTGACAATTACTTAGCCCATATACAAAATGGCAATTCTAAGGCGCAAAAAACAGAGAAAAGAACTGAAATAAAATGAAATTTGTGCACACTTTACGACTCTTTCGACGGCGTCGGCGTTTTTTTTTTTTTTGCACTTAAAGTAAATTAAAAAATTCGCACATCTTCAGCTACGCCCGAACACGCAGACACGCCCATTGAGTTGGTATGCGAAATATGCCATTAAGTTTAATTCAATTACAATTTCATATAAATATATATATATATAGTATATATAGAGGGAATATATTTTGAAGACGCATCTTGGGTCCTGTTGCTGCTGCTGTTATTGTTGTTGTTGTTGTTGTTGCTGCTGCTGTTGTCGAGCCAATTCAATTGAATTCAATTTGCCATTAACCCATTATGGTTGAACGCGCAATAATAAGCGGAGGGCAATGCCAATGGTAAAGGCATAAGGTAATACAATTGGGCGTGGCATATGTATCTGTATATGTATGTGTGGTGTGTGTATGTGTGTTTGTGTGAAACGCATATGCAATAACACATAAAAAATACGTTTGGCAGAAAACTTGGCTAACTATTGAATACTAATACACGCCCGCACGGGCACACACAAAGCGATCCTTTGAGCGCTTCGCGTCATGTCGTTGTCATCACATTCAGTCAGCCAGCGAGCCAGCCAGCCAGCCAGGTGCCGTTTGGGGGAAATTGCCAGAGCAGCAATAGCAACAGCAACAGCAGCCGCAGCAGCAAAAGCAACATATAAGCAATAGCAACAACAACAACAAAAAAGCTATTGAAAGGTGTGACGTACATTAAAAAAAGGGGAGAGGTGGGCATGAAGCTGAAGAAGCTGAAGAAGAAGAAGAAGTGACGAAGTAGAAGGAGAAACTGATGTTAGAGGCGTTGCAGAATTTTTCAATTTTCCAGCTTTTGTGTGTCAATAAACGTTCAATTCACGAGCATCCGCAAAGTGCCTACAACTGCCAAAGCACACACACAAACACAAAACACACACACACTAGCATACACAATACTGTATGCATTTGCTGCTGGAAGCAACATATAGACATAAACACAAACACACATGTGAACAAACATTTGCGCGTATGTGTGTGTGTGTAGAGTTTTTGCCCACTAACGTTGCTTTATAATCATTGCATCATCTCAACATACCACCAAGCCACACAGCATAGTATACCTGTCATGCCTTCCTCCGCGTATCCCTCTCCACATACACACAGAGAGAAAGAGAAAGAGAGCGACTAAACCATCAGCCCAACAACCACCAACACCGTCAACAATGCCAACAAAAAGCAGCATCGTTAGTGGCTTTTCGCTATTTTTTCCAATTTTTTTTTCCATTTTTTTTTCAATTTTTATTTTTTTTGTTGCTTGACATTTGTAGCGGCTTCTTCTTTTTTTTTGCTTCTTTTATAATCCTTTCTCTCTCGACAGTTTTTTTTTTTTTGTTTGTGGGCTACGTTCTCAACTCATCCTTGATGCTTTTTGCCAACATCATCGCTGATGCTGCTGTCGTTGCTATACGTAATAAGCTGCTTTCAAGGCGTGAGACTAAAAGACTAAAAACAAAGTAGAACTAGTAATTGCTGTTGCAGTTACTGCAGCTGACGCTACTGCTGCTGCTGATGTTGCTTTTACACTACAGGCGTTTCTTTAGCCCATCATCCACTTCTTCATCTTCATCTACTGTAGCATCGTCTGGAAACTTCAGCATCATCAAAGCCGTGTCATAAGCATCAATGGTCAACTACAAAGAATACAACATAGAAAAACTAATCAATTTTTACCTTTCTTTTTTTTGTTTATGTCGGTGTTGCAGTCAATGTATTCATCTGCTTGACTTTGATACACCTTTGATAATGCTGTGGGTCTTGTTTTAATGCAGCTTTTGATGCAGCTTTGTTACAGTTCAGATATTTACAAAATTTTTTTAATCGATTTCCCTATGCCATAAATTTGGTAGAAATTTTAAAATAAAAAGATAAATATATATAAATTTTTGATTGTATTATAAAATACAAACTATATCTTGCTATGTAATCTTTTATTTAGGATGTGAAAAAAACCATTAATAACAAGTCAAAAACCGAGATTTTAGTGTTTAAACATTTTATATGCTGCTTAACTACGGCATCTGAACTATCTGTTTTTATAGAAATATTTTCGTTTTTTTATTGTTTTGCGTTATCTTTTTATTTTATTGTATATTTTTATATTATATTAAAATTAATTATATTAAAATATATATTAATTATATTATAAAAAATTTATTCAGTTCTTTCAAATATTTTCTACAATTATTTTTTTTTCACATTTTACAATTCTGTTATATGAACTGGATATTTTTTATTATTCTACCGAGATTTTCATTTATACATTTTATATGCTGCTCTACTATTGTTTTCTGTTTTTATTGAAATTTTTACATTTTTTATTATATTATCCTTATATTATTATATTAATTTTATTATAGAAATTTTTTCATTTCTTCTTTCAAATATTTTCTAATTTTTTTTTTTCACATTTTACAGTTTTGTTATATGTACTGAAAATTTTGTACTACGTATACTTTTTTTATTTTTTTGTTAAAGAAATTTTTATTTTTTTGTTTTATAATTTATTATATTTTTTTTTATTATATAATTATATTTTATAATATTTTTATATGATTATATTTTTTAATATTATTTTATATTTATTATGTTAAAGAAATTTTTTTTAATCTTTTTTGAAATGTTTTCTACAATTTTTTTTTTATTTTTTCACATTTAATTTCTTTGTTACATTATTATATTAATTTTTTATATTATTCTTAAATATATATATTTTTATATTATTTTTATTATAGAAAACTTTTAATTTCTTCTTTTAAATATTTTCTATATATTTTTTTATATTTATATATTTTTCATTTTTTATTTTTATATTTTTTGTTATATATTTTTATATATTATTTTTATTACACAAATCTTTTCATATTCTCTTTCATATTTTTTTTTTTTACATTTTTTTTATTTTTTTTTTACATTTTACTTCTTTGTTACATGAACTCCAATCATCGCATGATCAAGTTAATATAACAAAATTGTAACTTATCACTTTCGCAACATTTGAATAGTTTCTTTGTTTCTTTTTGATACCTTTTCTTTATCTATTATTTCACTTAAAATACATTTGTATGTGCTTACAAAGTTAACCTGAAAAGGGTTAAAAACTAAAGTGCACTTTGGGTTACAGGATGCGACACACAGCACTCAGCACTCAGCAGTCAGCGCGTAGCACTTTTGCTTTGAAGGTAAAAATGTAACAATAATTTTATTTAGTAGCTAGTAAAAAGCAATGTAAAGTTACACTTTCAAATGTGGGCGTACATATATATACGATGGGTGTGGCAATTTGATAGACGTTGACATATCAATCAGAATTTAACAAGTAAAATTTATGCACTTGAGCTGCAAGCAACAAATATACTAAACTTATATACACACACACAAATATATACATATATATATATATATATATATATATACACACACATACAGATGTAGTTTTGCTCTTGGTGTATGCTGCATTTTGAATTGTGTTTTGCATATTTGAATAGTTTTTATTTACTTGAACTCACAATTGCACTTTAGCCATTACTTTTGCTATTACACTGACGCTTTTAACGACAATATAGCAAACTTTATATGTATGTGTGTCTATGTGTGTGTGTGTATACTCATTATTTATGCATAGGTGGGTGGCATTTTCAGCATGAAACTGTCTTCTCTGTGTGTATCTTCTGTATGTTGCTTTTCCTTTGCATATTTTAAGGCAAAGGACACGTTCTTACCGTTGTTTTCTCTTTGAGCTTCACTTCATGTGCTTGTTGTATATATTATTATTATTCCTGTTATTGTTCTTGTTGCTATTTATGCTGTGTGTGTTTTTTTTTCTCGTTTTTATATATGCAACAAAGAGTTAACAGCAACATTTATGGCAAATGTAATATTAGCTGATGATGATGATGATAACGCTGCGTATACGTAATGCAATTTTAATATATATTCTGTTACATTTGCTCATCTATTTCACACAGACACACAGAGAGACAGACACACATTGTGCTGTTACCTAGCTATAGTCTTAACTTGAATAATGCAATAAAATCTGTTTAATGCATATAAACATTTATTAGTCTAGCGCAGCGCAATGCAGCAAAAATACAAAAAAAAATATATATAGGTGCAAAAGGTCATAGCTCAGTAGACGCGCTAATTGCAAAAATGGCAAAGTGAACTTTTTTAATTAAATGCTACACAGCCACAACTCTAACTAACACGCTGCGGCTATAGCTTGCCACAAATCTTGGTTAATGTCAGCTGACACTTGCGACAGTCTTGACAAATATCCAGCAGCAGTAGCAGCAGCAGCAGCAGCAGCAGCAACCAGTTTTAGCAGATAGCCTGCCAGATAGTCAGTACTTGTTGAACCTCCAACCCCATATACACACACACACACACACACACACATATACACTAATACAATCACATACATATACAATGGTGTTGCCAACACTTTACATTTCCTAAGCAATTTATATGAGTAGTCGCCTGCACTTGGCCGTTATCTTGCGTAATTACGCTTTTTACCTTAACTCTGTCTTCGTTTTGCTTCTTCTTACTGCTAAGAGAGCTGCTGCTGCTATGAAAGAAAAAAAATTGTTTATTGTTGCAGCAGCGACAGCCACAGCAACAGCGACAGCGAAGCAGCAAAAAGTTAATTGAGTTTACTTTGGCTAAGGGTAAAAACGTTGACAAAGTTGTAAAATTACAGCACGTTTGTAACGTTTGCTGCGTTTGCTACGTTTGCAACGTTTGCTGCAACGCGGCTGGAGTGCAAAACTCTGTTAATTTATATGAAAAACTGCATAAAAAGCGGCTCTTCAACGCAATAGCTTTTCAACCGCCCCACAACCCTTCGCCTTCGTTTCCACCTCCACCCAAACCTCAATTGATTTTATTTCGATTTTTTTTTATTTTATTTTTGCATGCACAAAAAAAAAAGAGTGAAAAAAAAATATTGCCTTGCCACAAATTGGTTTGGCACGGCCGCCATGTTAATGATATTGCAAACTATGTATATTTGTAATCGTTTGTTTGATGTGGGTAGACGAGGCTGTTGCTGCTGCCTGCTGTTGCCACGCCCACTGCCGCAGGTGCAGCATAATCGATGTTGCACAGTCGCAAAATAATTAAAAATGTTATAAGGAAAGCAATGATGATCCCCCCCCCCTTCCTTTTGACCTGCAACGACCTTCGAATTTAACACACACACACGCTCTCTCACACACACACTCACACATACAGTCACTGGCACATACAGAATATTTCAGCTAATTGAGCTTTACGTTTGAGGCATGCCCAGAGGTTTATTACACCAAAAATAAATGAAAATGAAAATTTTTCATCAATTTTTTTTATCTGCGCCATAAATATAAAACATGTTGAAAATTTTATAAAAAAAAACAACAGTAAATAAAAACCAAGAGTTAAAATTTTTACATACGATGCTCAACATGATTTTTACATAAAAACTTTGGTAAACCTTAGAAATACTAGTTGAACATGTAAATCCTTGGCTATCTTACTATTTTACAGACTTAACATTTTACATATTGAAAATTCAAAATCAATGCAAAAATTTTCCTAGCATAAAATTTTGTACAAATTTTTAATAGTCAGAAAGAAATAGAGAAAAATGGCAATACATATTCGGAGAGACTTGACCTTGTTAGTTTCAATTGGTAGCTTATAACCATCTCTCTCTCTTTTCCTGCATCTCTCTCAATTTTATTTCTTTTTTTGGTCAGAATTGGAAAAATGAAAAATACTTGCATGATACCATTGCAGACTTCCCCCTACTTCCTCAACTCCACACCCGCCATCACATTGAGTACTTAAATCTTCTCTAAGCGCCTTTCGAATATTTTTCATTTCAAATATACGAAATATGCAATTGATTGCATTTTCTATGCCACAACAAATTGAATGCATAAGGTACACCAAATGCGCTTTTAATAAAGCCAAACATAATGAAGTCAAAATGCTGCATACCTCTCATACCTCATGCCTTTCATACAGAACATACTGAATATTCGCACATTTACTTATAGAAATTCATACAACAAAATTCCTTCATTCATTGCTCTTTGGGTTGATTGATATCAAAGCAATATTCAATGGTTTCGTGCTGTGCTGCCATACGTATCGCTTTGATATGACGCACAACAGGCAAATTTTGGCCTTTTGTATTGACGCTTCTATGTATGTAGTATGTATGCTGACGTAAAATTTACGTAATATGGTATGAAAATTATTTTTTAATAAAAATAACAGCTTGAGGGATTCAATTAAAATGCGTTTTGCTTTTGGGTAAATCTGTACGCTAGATGGCGCCAATATCTATGCTATCTGCTTCAACTAAAATCTAAAATCTTTATTGAAAATATTTTTAGACGCGCATAGACAGATACCCATAGATACATATAGCAACATACCGACAGATTGATACCGACAGACAGAACTTATCGTTAGCATATGTGCTGAATGTAAAAGTCTATGAGACGCACAGCCAAGTAATAGCAAAAGCAACATGAGCAATATATGAGCAACAGCCAAAGCCACAGCCACATTCACATTCACAGTCACAACAACATCAATAATAATAATAACAATAACAATAAGAATAACAAAAACAGCAACAGCAACAAAAGCAACTGCGTCTAAAGCCAAGCAACAGTCACGTAAATCCAGAAAAAGCGTTTGCCAGCCAAAAGTCTCCACTTCCTTCATTTCGATGTCTCTGCTTTCTCTGTGTGTTTGTTTGTGTGTTTTTTTTTGCACGCTTGCTTTGATTACTTTGATTTTCTTATGAAATTTGTCGTTTTTTTATTTTTTATAAATTTTATTTAATCTAATTTAATTTGAATAAAGATGATAAATTAAATTTAGAAATTAAAAAAAAAGAGATATATAATTCGATATATTAAAATAATATTTAAAAAATAAAAAAAAAACTCTACTTAAACTTATATTTTATTGAAGGAAAATAAATATTATGAAATATTTTTTAAAAATAAAACAAAAAATATTTTTTAAAAATTTAAGAAAAAAAATATTTTTTGTTAATATTTTTCAACAATTTTACTGAGCTATATAAAATATTTGAAATCATAATTTAAATTTCATTGAAATTTCATAAATATGAAATATTTTTTAAAATTATTTAAAAAAAAAAATAGTTTTTAAAAAGTAAAAAAAAAAATATTTTTTAAAAATAGAAAAAATAATATTTTCTAATAATTTTACTACATAGAATATTTGAAATCATAATTTTAATTTAATTGAAGGAAAATAAATATTATGAAATATTTTTTAAAAATATTTATTAAAAATAAAAAAAAAATATTTTTTAAAAATAAAAAAAACTATTTTTTAAAAATAGAAAAAAAATATTTTTTTGTAAATAAAAATTTTAAAAATTAAACTTTCATAAATACAAAATTTATTATGTAATAGTTAAATATATTCCGAGATTTAATTTAAATACGAAAACTTTGAAATTTATTTAAAAAAAATTAAGAAATTTAAAAATAAATAATGAAAAAGTTAAAAAATATAAAAAAAAAATTTCATTAACAAAAATTTTAAAAAAAAATTGTATTATTTTCTTAATAAAATTTTATATAAAATGTAAGAAAAATTAGAGCATTTGCTAGTCTGTGTTTGAGCTTTAGTGTCTAGGTTTATCTATTTCTTTGCACTGCCTAATGTTGTTTTTATTCTTATGCGTGTGTGTGAGTGTGATTGCGTATGCATGTGTGCTTGTGCTTGTGTTTGCGCATTGTGTTTGTTTTTGGTTTGACAGTTTTTTGGGTTTTTTTTTGCCACACTCTTACTTTTAACAAGTACTGATGCGCCTAGTAAGACTTTGTATTATTTTGTTTTTGGTATTTTATTGTTTTTTCTTTGCTCAATTTGATTGTTCTTATTATCGTAGTTATTGTTGCTGTTGCTATTGGCATTATAGTTGTTGTTGTTCTTATTGTTGTTGTAATGGATATTGCTCAAGAAGCCATGGAGTAATTTATGTAGCGAGAAGCACTACTACTGACACTTGGGCGACACTCAGCTGAGATAAAGAGGATAACAAATTGCGCTCATGCAACAGATTTCCATGCCAAAACGGTTACACTAACACTTATGCGCCCACACACATGTATGTACATACACGCACACACATTGAACTTTTAGCAGACAGCTGTGCAATACGAGAGAGCATCTTATGCGAAGAGAGAGTGAGTGAGAGTATGGCATAGAGAGCATGCGCAAATACATGTTAAATGTGACTATTGAATTTTTTGTTTATATGATTTTATATAATTTTTTAAATTTTTTGATTTGTTAATAAAAAATATTATAAAAAATATTTTACAATTTTATAATTTATTTTGTTTATTTTAAAAATTGCAGTAAATTTGCCCTTTGTTTATGCAATTTCAAATTTACCCGCCAACAGCTGTTATCCTGGCCGCATAATAAACGTTCTCTCGCTCACTCTCGCGCTCTTTGTCGTTCACACCACAAAACGAAGCGCTCAAAACTCACCACACACACACATAGACAGACTAAATAATCAACGAGTATGCGCTTGCTTTTACACTCGCTCTCATACTTACTCTCTCTCTCTTTCTCTCTCTGTTGTGCTGCATAGTTATTCGTATATGTATGTCTCTCTGTGTGTGTGTGTGGTAAATTCTCGCTCGCTCGCTCGCTCACAGTGTGTTGGGTTTAGTAACGAATAGTCAAGGTGCGAACAAATCAACGCGGTTTGCACGCTCTACACAGCGTGCTAACGAAAATAAATTCTAAAAAATTAACAAATAATACGTTAAATATATAAAATTATTATAAACATTTAATTAAATGTCTATGACATCTTTGTGCATTGAATAAATGTGTGTTACTACAACTGTTAATGTTGTATATTGATGCATAGCAAATTACGGCATCGGCCGTAGGACATACGCCAAGAAACGCGTCCAAAAAACGCCACACTCATTTTGGCAAGGTGTATGTACGTTTGTCTGTATGTGTGTGTGTGTGTTTGTGTCTGTGTAAGTGAGAGAGCACGCGAGAGTCAAAAAAATGTATTGGTATTAGTGTAAAAGCGACAACGTGCTACATGGCGCGTGGCACAACATTCAAAGTTCTTTAATAAATAATTTCATTATTAAGTCAAACTATCAACAATAACAACAACAAAGAAACAAGACAAAAAAACTATTACAACAAGTTAATAAGTCAAATATTAATAAATATATAATTAAGTGCAGTCTAATTAGTGAGCAGTGCAAATTAATATAAAAAAAAAAAAAATAATCAAAACAAAAACTAGTTAAAAAACGGAAATTCCTTTAAATTTCGTCATCGCATCGCGCTTCAATTTGTGACCATTACTCATACGCCGCCGCGGCCGCGCTGTCAATAAAAATGTTAGCATGTGGCGTCGTCGCCGACGTCGACGTCATCGTCATCGTCAATGTTATTCCTGTTCTAGCTGCTATTCCTGTTGTTGTTGTTGTTTCAACAGTTTAATGGCAGCATATGCGACTGCATGCATAATTTAGCACTTATCAAGGCTCTAGGCAAATATGCATTTAACGCAGGCAAGCGTACTTAATTACTTAGCTCAGCTCAACACACTTTCAACTAACTAAATGCGCTCAAAACTGTCATAAATTTCACGAAACAAACAAAACGAAACGAAACGCGCAAACAGAGAGGAAAACAGATAAAAGATAAAAACAATACAAAAAATTTAAAAAAAAAATAAAAAGTAATAAAAATAAAAGAATAAAAGAAACTTTGTTTGTTTCCCCAAGCAACACATTGAATGTGTTAGTGTTGTAGTTGTCGTTATTTATTATTCGTGTTCGTGTACATCAACGTCTTCGTCTTTTGTCTTCGTCTTCGTCTTGTTATTATTATTATTATTGTAGTTCTACTTGTTGTTGTTGTTGTTGTTGTTGCTATTATCCCGCCCACATTGTTTCAAGGCTGCGTTACGCTTATCTATGTATGTGCACCTGTGAGCAAAAATTCAAACTAACAACGGCAACGCCAAGTGCCACTTGGCAGTTAAGAACGACACCAACAACGTCAACGACAACGCCAACGTCAACGTCTACGTCTACGTCAACGTCAACGTTAGCGCCAACACTAGCGCGCACGTGCAACGTTCACGCACAGTAACAGTAGAAAAATAAAAAAAAATTATAAGAACGCCAGAAGGAAAGTGAAAACACTCGAAAGTGACTTTTCAGCACGTCAAGCTGACTAGTGAAGCGTAGTTAAGCCACGAACGTCAGCGTCAGCGTCAACGTCGGCGTCAACGTTATTGTCGCCCCTACGATATTCTTACACGGCCAACGACATTACCAACAATCAGGACGAACGCCCAATCTACGCCTCTTACCACTAGTCCACCATCCCTCGTCTACTGCTTCAGCTAACGCTAGCACGAGAAAGAGAAAGAAAGCGCGAACTAAACGCAGCGAAGCAAACAGTAACATTGCATAGCCACCCACAGCTGACAACCCACCTGACCCACTCAGCAAAGCAAAGCACTGCACAGCTCAGTTCAGTTGAGTTCAGTTCAGCTCAGCTCTGCACGATTTTACCCGCCAACTGGCGTCTGCTTGCGTTGTAGCCACACGTGGAACTCTTCTACTCAGGATAACAATAGCTACAGCAGCAGCAGCAGCAGCAGCAACAGCAGCAGCAGCAGTAGCAGCAGAAGAGAAACAACAAACAATCCGCAGCACATTTGCGAACAATACAAAGAGGTGAGCTGAGTTCTATCAAAACGCATACAGTTTTGTTTGCCAAGCATATTGATATATGACTATATTTGTATTACAGTCACTGCTAAATGTTTATGTTTGCATGCTATAAATATTTGCATATGTTGGTTGCATACGTTAATTATATAATATTTATGCATTTTTTTCAAATGAAAAAAAATTTAATATTATAAATATAATATTAATTGCATTATATAGGCAATACAGTGCTGGCAAAAAGTATTTTTTCATGTCCACATAATTTTTTTTTATAATTACTATGCTAAATAATATAAGCTCTGTGAGACTTTGCATAATAAACTAATTACTTAAAATTAATTATACATTACAGTGTCATATATAAGTATGCATACACATGAGCAAAAAAAAAAAAAATTAATAAAATATATATATAAAAAAAAATAATAATTATAAAATATTTTATTTATATAAAATATAAAAATCAATTGTTTGTGCATTAACTTTTTGCAGTTAGTGTATAATTTTTCAAATAGAAAATAGTTATAGGTAGGTATGCACAATGAGAATATAAGCTAGATGCTGTATGTGCGAGATGTGGAGATGCATTATTGTGTGCTTCATTGGTCAAGGCAATGTTCCATTTGTGCGTTGACGTGAATGTTCATGTCCGTCTGCTGCTATTCATTTCCGTTTCCGAGTGCTACATCCGCTTTGCACCACATTGTTATGCTAGTCACAGTTTTTCGGTCACTCTAAGCTTACTTAGAGAGATGTGAAGAGAGTGTGAAGAGTGGGCTGAGCGAGGCTGCGGCAGGCAGAGATCTATCTTCATTATAAATATGTATGTATTTTTTTTCTGTTCTTTTCTTTTCTTTTTACTTGCACTTGCCAGCGACAGCAGAGCAAGAAGATGAAGTATGAAATATATATATAGTATATGTATATATAGTTGAGTCAAGTCGAGACATAGAAGTCTCAGTATAGCGACATCTCTGTGGGCATTATACTAGCTGAGTAGCCTAGGCATATGTATGTATGTATGATGTTGATGCTGATGCTGAGCTTTGCACTCGTAGCATTTCTTCAGCTTCACTACACTCGAGTTGTGCGTCTTGTTTGCCAAGCTGACTGACTGACTGACGGAGTGACTGACTTGACTGAACTGCCAAGCGACTGCCATGATGCCATGATGCCATGATGCCATGATGTTACCAGGCTGCCAGGCTACCCAAATGTCATGTCTTGCTGTCAAATCAAATCAACTGTCGTGGTTTGGGGTTGAGCTGACGCTGATGCTGATGCTGATGCTGCGGCTGCTGCTGCTGCTGTCGCTGAGGCGGACATTGAGGCTGTGAGACTGAGGCTAAGTCTGAGACTGTCTGCCTCGCTGGTTTGCCAGTCAACGACCACTTGTTAGTCTGTAATTTGCACAGACACACACACACACAGAGAGAGAGAGAGAGAGAGAGAGAAAGAGAGACATATCTAAATACATTCAAATATTCACACACTCAAGCAGCTAAGCAACCCCACACAGACATACACACGAACACATGCGTGTCAAACACAGCGCTAACGCATTTTGCTTGACTGCCACAGCCTAGCAGCTGTAACTGTTGGCTCTGGTCGCTAGTATTATACTCTTGGCACTTGGTGCTCCTTTCACTGTTTTACAGTGCCTGCCACACACACACACACACACACACACACACACACACAGTGCCAATGTTCCGTTCCATCCCCCTTTTTGTTCAGTTGCCTCGCATGCTAGCGCGCGCTCTGTTGCTTGTCGTCGCTTCTGTCATTTGTTGAATCTTCGCGCACTTTGCCTTAGTCATTCAGAGCGCGCATACTATGCGTTTCTACTGCTACACACACACACACATTCACATTTATATATTTCATTCTTTTCTTTACTCTCACATTTTTTTGATTTTTTTTTTGCTGCTGTTTTTTCTGTTTTTGTTGTTGTTGTACTCAAAATTCAACGAGTTTTGTGGCTCACCCGCATTTTGAATTTTCTTTGTTTTGATGTCGTAGCTAACTCTCCCGTGCTCTCCCGTGTAGCATGCCGCATACCATTGCTTGCTGCCGTAGCATGCCTTTTGCTTTATGAAACTCACCACACACAGCGCACGGTTCAGTTCAGTTCAGTTCAGTTGAGTTTTTTTTTGTTCAGTTTAGCTCAACGTTAGCTTTAGCTTTACATTTCTTTTTATTTTTTTTCTTTCTGCTTCTCATTTCATTGCTTTTCTTTTTTGGACTTTTTCTTTTTTTGTTTTTTTTTTTTTTCTATGGTAAATTCAATTTTGATTTCTTTTTGCCTTGTGCATTTTGATAATGTGACATGCAGCTGATGCTTGCTGCTTGCTGCTTGCTACTAGCTGAGCAGCTCAAATTGCCAACAGCTCAAATTGCCAACTGTTAATGGCATCTCTGACCCTAACTATATCTAATATGAAAGTGTATGTGTGTATGTGTGTGTCTGTGTGCTTTAGAGCGTGATTAGTGTGTCATTGTGTGCACGTGACTTGGAATTCAATTTGTTCTATGTATGTGTGTGTGTGTGTGTGTGTGTGTGTGTTGGCATTTTTTGGTTCAAGTGCTTTATGCTTAAGCTCATTGCATTCAGTTCTGCTTCTTCATTTTTCATTGGCAAACAATTCTAATGACAGTTTTATGCTGCGATGCCAAAGCAAGAAGGCAAAGTTAAGCCAAGCAATTCAATCAACACACACACAGACACACGCATACAGAGAGAGAGAGAGAAAGAGATAGAGACACATCAGTGTCCTTAATTTGGGCCAGTGTCAAAAGGCGGCGCCAACTATTGACAGGAAATGCCACCTAGATTGGACACCATGCCGTGTGCTGCAAAAATGCCAGCAAAAACCTGTATTGCTGCAAGAGCTAAGGGGCAAGGTACCTCTGTACCTCTGCTACTGCTGTCTTTGACGTTGTCGACGCCTACAAAAATGGCCCAGCAAATATTGTCAGGCTGACTGCCGTTGCCTCTGTATTGTTTTTTTTTTTTTTTTCTTTTTCCATGGCGCCTTACATTGCGTTGCCTTGTCACTTGCTATGCGATTGTGCTTGCCTATGTGTATGTGTATATGTGTGTGTGTGTGTGTATTTGTTTGTCTCTTTTGCGTCTGTTGGTGGCATCACCTCCTGTTGCGCCTTTTTACGCTTGCCACAGCGGCTGTTCAATGATTTTTACGAAAAGATAGCGCAACGTTTCACACACAAACACACATGCACACAACAATAAAATTGGCGCGCAACAAGCGTTGTGCTATTTGCCTCATGGCTGCTGCTGCTGCTTGTCTCTTGGCAAACTTCAATTCGAAATGAATTTTATGTGGGTCGAAAAAAAAAAAATCAAAATGAAAAGAAAAAGAGAAAGAGAAAGAAAACGAAAAAAAAAGAAAAAAGTATCAGTGCGTTTGTCTGACATTTCAATTGTGGTTTTCATTTCAATTCGATTTTGATGACACAGTCAAGACGCTGCTGCTGTTGTTGCCACAAGCCACAATAGCGACAGCAGCAACAGCAGCAACAAAAATGCTGCTGCTTGGTGTCATTTGTAATATGGCAGCAATTTCGTTATGCTGCATGCAGTTGGCGGCATACAGCAAATAACAACAACAGCAACAACAGCAGCAGCAACAGCAACAACGACACCGACAGCAACATCAAGAGCGACGGCTTCATTGCAAATTGAGTTAAGTGCCAGGCCACATGCAACATGGCTTCGCCTGGCAAAATGGTAAAAGGCTCATGTTTTAGTTGTTATTACAACATGCTAGTTGTTGTTGTTGTTGTTGTTGTTGTTGTTGGTGTTTGTTGCTATTATTTCCGTTTGTTATTGTTGCTATTGTTGGCTGCTAAGTGGGTCATATTTTTTGGCGCCAACGGCACTTGAGCACTGTGAACTCTAAGCGCTTTTGCTGTCGCTCAAATCCTTGACAGCTCTATATATGCATGTCTGTGTCTGTGTGTCTGTGTGTGTTTGCCTTATATGAGCCATGATTTTCATACTATATAGTATATCAATAAAAATGTTAAGCAAGGCCGTAACAAATGACGTTCATATATAGCATAGCACAGTCCAGTTTCAATGTACAGTGCGATACTTAATTAACACACAATGAATGCGGGCGAAAAAGTGTTGAGCACAAAAAAAAGTCTACAAAATAAATATATATGTACGACTATATAATGTATATATATATATATATCTGTGTGTGTGTGTGTGTGAGAGCGTATATATACATAATATACACATATGTTTGTTAGTATGTCTCTAAGCACTTTTGCAATTACCTGCCACCGGGTGGTAGGGCCAATAAACTGGTTAAGCAACTATGGAAACTTTTACATATTACAGAGCTAAAAAAAAAGTAAAAAAAATGATCAAAAAATTTAAATAATAAAAAAAATTTTTTGAAATAAATTTATTTATAATTAAAAAATATTAGAAAAAAATGTTTACATTTTTTAAAAATTAATTTTAAAATGTATTGTACTACAAAATTTTTATAAAAAAATATTTAAAATTTCTAAAATAAAAAAAATTGCAGTTAAATATTTATAAATTAGAAAAAAACAATTTTTAATATTTTTTTCTTTATTTTTATTTTATTTGATTAAAAATGTATATTTATATAAACATTATATTTGCATTAAATTTCTTGCATTTGTTTTTGCGAAAATTATTGCATTTTCGATTTTTTCATGTTAAATTTTTTTTCATTTTTATTTATTTTTATTTTCAAAAATTTCCATGTTCAATTTATTTTTATGTTAAATTTATTTAAAATTAAAAAAAAATGCAGTTAAATATTTATAAATTTAAAAATAAAAAATTTATTTAATTTATTTATTTATTTTTTATTTTATTTGATTAAAAATATATATTCATATGAACATTATATTTGCATTAAATTTCTTGCATTTTTTCTTGCGAAAATTATTGCATTTTTGATTTTTTCTTGTTAAATATTTTTTATTTTTTTTTATTTTCAAATATTTCCATGTTCAATTTATTTTCATGTTAAATTTATTTAAAAAAACAAAACAATTTTTAATATTTTTTTTTTTATTTTTATTTTATTTGATTAAAAATATATTTATATCAACATTATATTTGCATTAAATTTCTTAAATTTGTTTATGCGAAAATTATTGCATTTTGAGTTTTTTCTTTTTAAATTATTTTCATTTTCATTTATTTATCATTTTGAAAAATTTCCCTGTTCAATTTATTTTCATGTTAAATTTATTTTTTCTTATAAAATTTCAACTTCATTTTATTGATTTTCAACTTTAAATAACAAATAAATTAATCCAACTAATTTAATAGAAGCTTAAAACTTATTGAAAATAAATAAAAACAAAAAAAAAAACTTTTGCTCATTTTCTATGCCAAAGTTAGAAACTTTAATTTTATAGCTTTGTTTATGACTTTAACTAGATTTTTAGTTTTCATTCGTCAAAATTTTTAACAGTTCTTAAGCTCTGAATCATTTAAACTTTAAAGAGCTTAAAAACTAAAAAATAAAAAAAATATTTTTTCATAATAATAAAAGTTGAACAAATATTTGAGTTTAGTTGGCAGAAGAAGAGCTTCAAGACTTATTTTGTTGATGATCGAAATAGGAAAATGCAAATTATTTTCCGACAGTCGAAAAAAAAAAAGTTTTTGCATTTTAAGCCGCATTTTATTATAGCTCATCCATTGTGCTTAGCAATGTGATGTTGTTATTGTTGTTGTTATTGTTGTTGTTATTGTTGCTGATATTGCTGCTACTTTTGCTGCTGGTGCTAGTGCTGCTGCTGCTGTTGCTGATGATGATGAACGCCCGCTGCGTTTTAGCATTTTGGCGCAAAATTCTAGCAGCATCCACATGCCATATACCATACATACATTTGTGGCGCCCCAACTGTGTGGCGCCAACCGCGTGGCACTGCCACTGTATATATATATATATATGTGTGTGTGTGTACGGCCTTACAACTCATTATATGCAGCAATCTGACTTTGTGTCTGTGCCAGTGAGTCTTGTCGACATTCGAGCTCAGTACACAGTATACTCAGTGTGTTTTGTGAAGCGGCGCAGCAAAGTATGCAACAAATTTGGTTAACTTTAACTAGTGTTAACTTTTTAAACGCCCCCGCATTACGTCTATCCCACCTGCCCACCGCAGTCTACCATCTACCATGATGACAATGTGAAACTTATCGTTTTTGCCATAATAAGTTTTTGCAGCCAAGGTAAGTTTTGTCAGTTACTTGTCTTATGTCGTTTTAACTCTTGTTGCATGTCAATTGTAATATATTTACTGCCGTTGACATTTTCAAACAAAAGCAAATAATATATATAATTTTAAACCAAAAATTAACATGTAACTAATTAATTTTGTTGTTGTCACACGCTTTTGTCATGCTTAATCATATGACAAAAAAATAAAGTGAAAAAGTAATTAGGAAGCATGATAATTTTTTTTGTGTGCTTCGCTTGTTAAAGCTAACATTAATTGATGGCAAAATGACAACAGCAAAAGTATTTACAAGGTGTAAGGGGAAGGTATGGTAAAATACAACTAGAGCTATGCCTAGCAGCAATGTCTGGTTCAATTCCAATTGGAATTCCCTTTTTCATTTAACATTTCTTTGGTAAATGAATTCATTAAAAGGCCTCAAGGCGTTACAAGCAAACGCAGGTCGACGGCACGCAAAGCGGTTTTTCAACACTAATCAGTTGCAGTGTGCCATAGACACACACACACACAAAGACAGACAGACAGACAGACAGGAAACACAATGATGTTGTAAAGAAGTAACAGCAAACCTAAATGGCCCTTGGCCTGTCTGTTTGTCGTTCTGTCTGACTCTGTCTGCCTCGTCTGTGGCATGTCAATTTCGGTTTTACATTTTTCTTGCTGCTGTTCAAGTTTTTTTTTTCCCTCCTTTTTTTTGTGGCATGTCAGCTCACTTTGCCTACTGTACATAGTCGAAAGTTTTTCTTCAACTTGACACTGTGTGTGCATTTTTTGTTGCTGCTTTTTTTTTGCTTGGACCATGCCATGCATTTGAGGGTCAATACGCTTAACAAAAGGATATTGTGCACAATTTCCGTTACGCGGCCGGATGCAATGGTAATCAATTGATTGTTTTATTGTGAATTAATTGTGGGCATGCACATGAGCAATTGTTACACACACACAGAACTCTGCACTCTCTCTCTCTCTCTTTTACTCACTTACTCCCTTTACATAGACTACATACTGCTCTGCCATATCCCATCAAATCATCAATTGTTGTTTTTGCTTTTGCTTTTGCTGTTGCTGTTGCTGAAAGCATTGTTTATTGTTTTTACGCAATTGTTTGTCTGTTTGGCCTGAACGGCCTCTGATGCTGCTTCTACTACTACTACTGCTGGCTACTGCTGCTGCTGTTGATTTAAAACAACCAAACAACCAAAATGCGAAATGAGTTTTCAAACGGAAATTGAGTTTTTGGTTACCGTTACCAAAGCTGGTTATTTGTACAGCATATTTTTTTTTCTTCTTTCATTCTTCTTTCTCTCTCTCTCTCTCTACCGCCTGCTGCCTGGCAAAAAACTTCTGACAACTTCTCCTGCACTCTCTAACAGTGGTAAAGTTTCTTTTTAGTGTGCTAGAGGCCAAAGTAGGTTTTTATCAAGTTTCAGTGTTAAGCTTGAGTGAGCGAGAAAGCAAGAGAGCGTAGAAAAAAAAAATAAAAGTATAAATGACAAAATGAGTTAGACAAAGACAAAAGACAGTTGCTGCTGACAATGGATAGAAAAAGTCCCAAAATCAAGTATAAATAAAATAAAGAAAAATTTTGTCGAAACTTCTAAGCTCTGATTATAATTTGCTATGCTATGCAACTTGATTAACTTAAATTATAGTTTTAGCCTTAACAAATAAACCAAAAAAAAAATAAAAGAAGAGAAGAAAAAACATTTATTTAAGCATTGTCTACATTACATAAATGATCGCATTTCCCATAGCTCTAATCAATTAAATCATAAAACATTTATCATAATTAACGGCTAATCTTTTCGTTACTTACTTAAGGTCTGCTTCATTCTCTTTCTCTCTCATTCTCACTCTCTCACTCTCACACACACAGTGTTTAATAAACATAATTTTTATGAAGCATAAGACATGCTGAAACGCATCCATGTTTCCCTTTCACATCATAACCGAAATAGGCTTCATCTCAACAATAGAAAAAGTTCACAAAGCAGAACTTTTACGCTGTGCTTGACTTAATTTTTGGCATATTCTGGCGCCCATGACAAATGACAAAGTCGTTGCGAACTTTGGTCATAAAACAGTCTCTCGTACACCATAGAAGTAGAAGCATCATCATTCTCATTCTCATTCTTACACCGCCCTCCTCTTATAAACTTTCACTCTCGCAACATCATATCATTCGTCTCTTACTCATACTACTACAACACCATTATCTGTTTTAGCAGTGAAAGTTAACAAGCAGCTCATCTGTAGAGTTCGCGTTTGACATTTTGTTTGTCTCTCTCTCTCATACTCTGTCTGTCTGTCTATATGTGTGTGTGTGTGTGTTTTTCACCATCATCATTAACTCATCAATGTCAAAGTTTATCAATGAAGTCCTGCGGCTGCTATGTGGGGTAAGCGCAAAACAGATTTAGCGTAAAATTAACACAATCTAACGTGGCACGCTGCTTATTGGAAATCAATTTGCTGCCACACGCTACACCGTTGCCCTCCAATATCACCTTTCTCTCTCTCTCTCTCTACATCATGACTGCACATGAACCAACCTGTCGCTCTGTCTGCCAGTCTGGCAGCTGACAATCTCTACTGTCACAGTCTGTAATTCAAATCTATCTACGTACACTGCAAAAAATATTTAACTAAATTAAAGAATGCACAGTAGAAAGCGAGGCTTAGATTATAAAATAAAAAAAAATACATTTGAAATTGAAAAAAAAAATTATTATTAAAACTATTATTAAAAAAAAAATTATTTTATTTATTAGAAATTCCTTTTAAATTTATTTGATTTCTCTCAGTGCATATAAAAACTTATATGTATAAACGTGTATGCGCAAGTGTGTTTAGGTTAGCTTAAATCAATTATATGCTGGATTTTCCGCCTCAAAGCTGTCATGGTTCTTCCCTATGATTTTTAACTATATTTCTTAACGTTTACATTTTCTCACAATTTTTTTTTTGTTACTTATTTTCTTTTCTCTTATTTATTTATTTTTTTTTTTGCTTTTTAATTAAATTAGTCTACTTATAGCATTGCGTAATGCGATTTGACACTGATAATTATACGATTTGTTTCTGATTTAAAAAATAATTGTAAAAGCTTTAACATGAAGTAGATTGAAAGCATAATGCAGTGTCCTGACTGACAGGACATTTAACAAGGCTTTCTTAAGGTTACTATTTTATAGCTATCTTTGTGTGCATGTGTGTGTGTTTGTATGTTTACTTATTTCTGGTATTGTTGTAGCTGTTATAGCTTTGCCCCATTGACAGCTGCTACAGTCACGTGCGCTTGGCAATATGTGTGTGTGTGCTACATTTTTCCTACTATTTTTGCCCTGTTTATTTAACGCTGCATTTACAATTGCAATAGCATTCTAGACAAAACACACACATATACACATATAAATATATATTTAGATATTAGATACAACTGCAACGACTTACAAAGCACAAAGCTGAATTGTATTTGTCATCGATTTTTCTTTTAATATTATTGCTTTTATTTCTATTGTAGTTGCTAGCGACACTTGTTATTCAGCCTGCTGTTGTTGCTTCTGTCTGTTGTCTGCTGTCTGCAATTCCATCAAAATTGCTCATAAATTTTTCTAAATATATGAGTTTATACTTGTTTGTTTATACGATTGTCGTCATAGTCAACGTTTCTCATACTTTCCGTCAATAATTTTGCTTTTGCCACAGACTGAATATAGAATAAGTTAGAAAACTATAGTTGGGTGTGATCGGCTGTGTAATACCTCCTGCTATTCCATATGCAGAATATTGAAAATTGCATAATTTCAATATATATATATATATATATATATATATATATATATATATATGAATTGATTTGAACATCAGTCAAGATTTAAAGTAAAAAAAATAATAATAAAAATATATATGTATTTGTGCAATTTTTTCACAAAATATTACATGTAAAAAATTAATAATTATTTAAAGAATAGTTTTACATTATTTTTGTACAGTTTCTAAAATAATTAAAAATGTTTTTCAATATACTTTATCCCCAATAATTCATACAATCTCGTATGGCTTTGTTACAGGCGGTTGGAACAAAAACTAAAAAAAAGGAAAAAAAAAATATTAAAAAATTTAATATTATTTTTGGTAATATACTTAAAAAATATCATGAATATAATTTACTTATAGAATGCACGCAGGCATAATAATTCATTTTACAAGAACTGGCAAACCAACAATTAATACGTCGATCATTTAGCTTGGCTTTTCCACAAACAGGACTTCCAATTCTTGGACATCCTCCTCTTCTACATATTTGAGACATTATAAGGCTGCAGTAGAGTAGAAAATTTAAAATCTGAAGATGCAACTTCATGGTGTTAAATATAAATAGAAAAACTTTATAAATAATTGAAAATATTTTTGTTATTTTACTGTTGGTTAGCGTGAAATATTTTTGGAAATTCGTCACAGAATTTGTTACAAATATTTTAACAACAAATTTATATAATTTATTACATTGACATGACTGGAAGAGTCACAAAAAAAAAAAAAAAAAATAACAAGTAAGAAAGCTATAGTCGAGTATGCTCGAATATATAATACCCGGTACCCAACGAATTAAAAGTTGCCTAGCTTTCAGGATATTACATACATTTGTTGCTGTCACAAATGGGCACCGGGTATAAGAGTCCTTACAAAAAAAAAGGAAAAAAAATAGGAAACACAAAAAATTAGTTCTCAAAAAATTGTAATATTTGTACATTTGGAAGAAAGTTCGATGTTCGATTGGAGCAATGTAACAAATTTAAGATTTTCGGTTTCGATTTACATATATATAGTTTACGGATATAGACAGGATGTATACCAAGTTTAATTTATATAGCATTAAAGCATAATGATAAGTTTTGCATTGGAACATGCGAACATTCATTGAAATTTGATACGATGCTGATCAAGAATATATACTTTGTTAAGCCTACAACGCCACCTTAAGGCCAACATTTATACTATATATCTATGCAAGCGTATAATAATAATAATAATATAATAATATGTTTACATCGAACATAGATTTAACCTTTTAAGGGAATTTGTCTCTATCTTACTTAAATATCTTACTTAAATAATCATTAATCATTATAAAATGTCATTTATTTAAATTTTGAAATGAGCGTAGGGGCAAAATCAATATGAATACAAAATATTCATTCCCTTGAAAACAGTAGGGAAGGCTACAGTCGTAGACATCCGACAGTAAAATACCCAGCACCCTTGAATAAAATATAATTGTACTTATGTCTTGCCGAAATAAAAATTCTGATGATGGTATATTAATTCTATATGTTATATATACATATCTCTATATACATATATTCTTAAAACGTATCATAAGTAGCTCCAATCAGTCTTGGCAGTCCTGATAGTTCCATCAGTCCTGCCAGCTCAGTTAGCCTTGAAAGTTCTGGTTGTCTTGGCAATATTTGTTTGTCCCAAGAGTCCCAACATTCCAGTTAGTAGTATCAGTCTCGGAAGTCTTGGAAGGCGTGGAAGTCCTGGAAGTCTTGTCGGTCCAAGCAATTCTCTAAGTTCTGACAGTTAGTATCTCCAGTAAGTCGTAGCAGTCCCGTCAGTTCAGTCTGATCCTGTTAGTCCTGGCAGTTCAGACTACCCTGTAAGTCCTGGAAGTAATGCTAATCCTGCCAATCCAATCAATTCTGTAAGTCCTGAAAGTTTCTCTCACTTCATTGTTTTTGGATAATAGAAATATAAATACAGTAGATTCCGCTTATAGCGACTTTCAAGGGACCGACGATTTTACGTCGTTATATCCCGAAGACGCACTAACCGAAAGTAGTTTGTATGTATAAGTTGTATGGGGACCAACCAAGTCAACGAGTTTTCGTCGCAATAACCGGACGGACGGTATAAGCAGAGTCGTTATAACCGGATTCTACTGTATTTGATTTTGATAACATTACATAGACAGTAATTCGTCACACAACTCGTTCTAAATGTATCAAATTTACTGATTGCAATTTAATTATTGCTGATACGCAAAAAGAATATTTGAAATCTTATAAATTATACGATTAGGCTGTGAAATATCACCCTTCAGTTTTTTGTTATTTAAATTTTGCGGCTATGTAAAAACGGTTACAGAGCTCATATCGGGCAATATTATATATCAAAATCTTATAAATTATATAATACTGTAATATAATGTTCAATTTATTTACTTTAATTTCTAATTCAATATTGATTATGCATTTTTGCAATCACACAATATTAACATTTCAAAAATGAATAATTATGAAATTATTTAATAGTTTTACATCAATTTTGTACAGTTTCTATAATTATAGAAGATGTTTTTCAATATACATTTTCAATATACTTTATCCCCAATAATTCATACAATCTCGTACGGCTTTGTTACAAGCGGTTGTAACAAAAGCTGAAAAAAAATAAAAAAAAAATTATTAAAAATTGTATATTATATTAGATTATGGTAAATAATTAAAAATGTATTATAAATATAATTTACTTATAGAATTCACGCAGGCATAATAATTCATTTTACAAGAATTGTCAAACCAACAATTAATAAGTCGATCATTCAGCTTGGCTTTTCCACAAACAGGACTAACAACTCTTGGACATCCTGCTATACACTTTTGAGCCATTATAAGGCTGCAATAGAGTAGAAAATTGAAAAGCACAAGATACAGCTTCATGATGTTAAATATAAATAGAAAAACTTTATAAATAATTGAAAATATTTTTATTATTTTACTGATAGTTAGCGTGAAATATTTATGGAAATTCGTCACAGAATTTGTTACAAATATTATAATTATTATTATTTTAATTCATAACATTGACATGACTGAAAGAGCCATAAAAAAAATGAAAAATAATAATAATAATAATATGAAATAAATAAAAATAAATGTTTATTTATAATTTATAGATAATTTATAGATAACGATTTTTTTTTTGGGATTTACGTAATTGACAAAGCGTATAAATTGTGCTTTCCATCATCCAAAAATTATCGTAATTAATCTATGCTGTGCGGCGTGTTAAGCTGCTCAATTGCTTGTGTTGAAATAAATTCATAAATAAAATGAAAATGCGCCTATCAATTTTTAATTAAAATATATGCACAAAATCTCCGGACGCTAATTAGTAATGTTCGATTTTATATACATACATATTTATGTATACGTTTATGTGTGTGTGTGTGTGTGTGTATGTGTGCTTGTGTACAATCGGATATCCGCTTATCAGATTAGAAACGGAACGCCATTAACAGCTGTGACGTCGACGTCAACGTCAACGTTCAACTTCAATGTTAACATTAACGTCAACGCCAACGTTCAGCATCAGCGTCAACATCAACGTCATGATGAGGCTCAATAATATTTGGCATAATTGTTTCAATATCGAGCTGCTTAAGCTTAAGCCGCAAATTGCCCAAGAACAGATGGCCAAAGTATACTAAGGGCTGCTGTGACTATAGCTTAGTCATCAGTGGCCCTGGCAACAGCTATGACCGCCCGTTGACGTCAGTTTTGTTTTGAGCGCTAATTAATTAAATTCATTCAAATTAACATGGCATCAAATGAGAAAAGAAACATGATGAGAGAAAAGCTAACGAAGGGAAGATGATGAAATATATATATAAAAATAAAATATATAAAACGTTGAAACATTGACGCAGCCTTTGAGTAACGTTACCATATTTAACATCATTATCATCATCATCATAATAATGAAATAAAAGCTTGATGGAAACTTTGATAGAAAATCTGTCAAAGTGAGTCAAAAAGTCTTTGTTTTAATTAACAATTTTTTTGTACGCTTTTGTATTTTGTGATTTGCGCTTTGGCATTGAACAAATTTTAAATAAAAAAATAAAAAAAAAGAAAAAACTTGATTAACTTAAACTCACAATTGCAACAAGAACAACAACTAGCAGAAGTTGAAATGAAGAGTTCAGCTCGTTGAACTTATTCACAGCACGCTCATATTTCGCTTGTAATTCATTTAAATGAAATGCACTCAACTGCAGTAAATCTGCTTCGGTCAGCCGCAGCAGCAGCAGCAGCAGTAGCAACAACAACGGCAGCAACAACAACGGCAGCAGCAGCTCAAACGATTAGCATGAAATGCGTTCTTAATTGCTCCTGACGATGGCACTCAGCACTGTAGGGATTAGAATTTCGTGGTCATTGGCTGAACACAGTTTTGTTAAAAGTGAATTTTCCGCTTCTCATCATGCTCATCGCTTCTTTGCTGCGTTGTTGCGTTGCGTCGTCTCCTTATTTTACCGCTTACCAACCACTTAGCCATAATATGTAACTGTAAATGTTTTACGTTTCTCACAGAGAGAGAGATAGAGTGCGAGTGAGCTGCTTTAACTTACCGCTAAGCGTATTATTTGTTAAGTAGCCAAAGTTAATGTGATTAACATCAGCTTTCACTGCTTGTGAACTGCTGTGTTAAGGCCAATATGCCACTTGTCGTATACTTGATCAGCTTGTACAACATACACACACACACATACACATGGACAGTGCATTAATCAATTTTATTAATAAATTAAAAGCTCGTGCATGTTCCTTGCCTGTTTACTGTTTACTGTTTGCCGGTTTTTTGCTCTTTAACCATAACATATACAATGATCTTCCACCCACTTTTGCTCAATACCTGTAGCCTCTTATCCCTTATGCCTTTTGGCACTTTCCGTTTGTTATAACATATCTCAATTAATTATTACCGTGCGGTTAATGTATGTCATACAGCAGCAGTTACAGCAACAGCAACAGCGTAAATGCGGCCATGTTGCCATCATGTTGTCTGCCACATTTTAATTACACATTACAGATACGTATACATACACACACACATACACATGCATATGTATGTATTAAATATAGTAAATTTTTTTTTCTACATATTGTTGCATATTTTGTGCGCAACGATCCGCATAACTTTGGCATAAAACTAACATTTTGTTTTCTATGGTTTTACCAAATGCAATAATTATGCTAACTATAAATTTCATGACTTTTAACCTTGACGTTTTTTTTACTCATACGTGCTGCTTCTGCAAAATTCTCTTTTACAAATTTAATTTCTATATTTTACAAAATATTTTTATACCATTGAAAGAGTATCCGCAAGTCCGTCTATTAAAAGACAAGCTAATTTCTCAGTCTTAGAGTCATCTTATTGAAGCTGACAAGACTAATATCTAATATAAATACAATGAAATTTTGCATGTTAAAAATAAATTTTATTTTAAGTTTTTCTTTTTTTGCTTTTAAAACGCCAAAGTTTAATTTATGTTGCATTTTTTTTTAAATTTTTTTTTATTTAAATAAGTTTATATATAATTTATGACTTAAGTTTTATTAATTTACAATCATTTTTTGTTAAAGTGCCGCATTGCGATTTATTCCATTCTAAAAAAAAAAATAATTAAATATATATATTACACTAAAAATAATTATAATTAAATAATTTTAATTTTTTGTGAAAAACTTACTTATTTTGTCAACACAAGTATAATATTTCATTAGGCATTCGTTGGGAAAGAAACAACGTAATAATCTATGTTTTGATATTCTAATTGAACCACAAGTACCTTTTCCTTCTTTAGGACAATTATTTTTACATTTTTTATTAGCTGTTATAAGGCAACAACATAATAAAAATGTTAACAAACCAAAAGAGAATTTCATCATACAGAACAGTAAAACAATACTAATTCACTTCATAGATCAAATTGTAAAACAAAAGGCATTTCAATGAAAAATTATATTAAGCGTGAATTTTTAATTTGTCACACACTTTTGTTATTTAATTTCTGGAATAAATCTAAACTGAAGAATAAAATAAAATTATATATTCTTTAACCTACAGAAGAATTTTTATAATTATAAAATTTGACTTTTGAAATTAGAAATATTATTTTTATATTATTTATTAATGTATAATGACAGTTTATAGTAAAAAAAAAAACAAGTAAAATAAAATTGTATAATTATTTAAAAAATATATTTTATTCAGCTGAAATTTAAAGCATTTAAGCTTAATCAAAACTCATACAATATATCATATATAGCGAATGTAAAGTTCGGTTAAAGATATTTAAAAAATTATTACAAGAGTATGACATCTTTGCCACGTTGAAAATAAATTTTATTTTAATATTTTAGCTACATTTTAATTGACAAATTTATAATTTATTTTATATTGGAATTAATCAATTATTTATTTTTTTTTAATTTAATTGAAAAGTTGTATACATAAATTATTAATTTGTTACATTAGAATATGCAATCGCGATCAGCATATTGGCAGTTGGATTTTATCATTTCTATAATTAAATATATTTCATTTAATAATTATTTAATAATATATTTAATATTTAATATTTTTATTTGAATTATTTTTTTTATCATAACTTACTTATAGAGTTAGCACACATAAAATATTTCATTCGGCATTTGTTAGAAAACCAGCAACGCTTTATACGAATAGTATCTCTTATTAAGAATTCTCCACAAGCAGGACGTAAATTTTTAGGACACTTTTCACTACATTGTTGTGCTAATATAAAGCTACAACAATGCAGGAAAATTATAAATGCTAAACACAACTTCATCGTGTCCAATATGTATATGAAAATTTCGCAAATGAAATTTAAAGATATTCATTAATATCAATCGTCGTTTCAATAGCTGCAAATTAATTATTTCTGCTATGCAAAGTATAAAAAAACAACAAAATAAAGTAATTTTCATTGCAATGAAAATGTTATACTCTCTTTTTTTTTGAGACAAAATGTTAATTTTATAACAAATTTTTTGTATGTGATACAATGATCAGCTTGCAGCAGTTCGAAAAGATTTTAGCCACTGGAAATTTAACTTTAAATTTTCATTGAGACAGTTTAAAAACTTGGAAGTTGAGACTGAGCTTGCGGGGCAGGCTGACATGCAGATTTGAAAACTGTTTTCTCTGCTGAATAAGAATATATAATTTGTTAATTTTGTTACTCTTCTACAACTTCTTCATTGATATATTTTTCACTTACTTTTTGTACAGCTTTTCAAGTACACAAACTATTTATTTTCTCAATACAAAAGCAACAGCTGTATAATTACAATTTTTACGCTTTTTTATTATTATTTTATTTTCAATTCTATTGTTTTTATATTTTTATATTTATTTAATCGTTTGCAAATTTGTCAACATATTTCGTATATTAATAATAATATTAATTTAATTTTTATTTTTAATATTTTTATTTATTTAAAATTTTTCTTTTTTATTAAAATTTCATTTAATTTTCGCTGCAAGTATGGGTTAACTATAGTTCTGTTATATTTTTATACCAACATGCTACACATTAAATTTGTTTTTTTCAACTTTTTTTTTTTTTTGTAGCTGACGCTGCTGTTGAACAAAAAAAGTTTTATTGTTCTGCTTTTTTTTTTGTTGTTGTTTTCGCTTGTAATATGTTTTTCCTCTCTCTCTTTTTTTTACACATGCAGAAATAAAACAAATTAAATAATTAATATAATACAAGATGAATGCATGTAATTGTTGGTCATTTTTATCAAATCCATGATAATTAACTGTGTAAAAGCATACAATAAAAACAAACAAAAAAAATAAAATAAAATTTAAATGCCAAATATATTAAAATAAATTAAACAATAAAACAATTTGAACAATTACAAACATTTAATGATTTGGTTATTGTTTTTTTGTTGTTTATAGAAATGTAATAGAAAATGTATAAATATGTAAATTTACAATTCATTTATTTACTTTATTTTTTTAATTTACTTTTTATACCCTGGCAAAAAGTTAGTTTCATTGTGTAGAGAATTTTGTTACGTTTATATTTTAAATATATATATTTTTTAATCAGCATAAACAGCCATCGAAAAGATTTCGTTAAAGTCGAAAATAATTTTGCTGTCATATTTTCTTATTTTACATTTACTATCACTATCACTTAATAAATATACAAAACTTTAGCTTAAAAATGTAATTTTGCTATGCATAAAAATTGTTGCTGAATTTTATGCAGTTAAGCATAAAGTTCATTAAATTTGCCCTTTGGCAAACGTTTACAACAGCAGGCAGCTACAGGTGCAGCAGCAGTAGCAGCAGCACATGTCGTATGCTTAATATTGCCATCACATTGAAATGCAAGCACTTAATTATTTTTTTATACGTTTTCATTGCAAAAATGGGTGTTTTTTTTGGGGGGGGGGGATGGGGAGGGGAATGGCAAAAGAGAGTTATGCGGCTTGCCGCTTAAAGGAAACACGCAAATAGTTTTGCTGTGCGGGGATTTTTTAAAAAAAAAAAAAAGTTTTCCAGCGACTCGGTTGTTTGGTTGTTTGTTTGCATTGGTAATGAGTTTACTTTGGCTGTAAGTTGCGCAAACAGACCAGACCATGCCCATATATATTCAGTTAAAATGCCCTTTTACCACTTCCCACACCACTAGTTACAACGCCTGCACAAAGCTAAGCCCCATGCTCAAAAAAAAAAAAATAAATAAAAAAAAAAGAAACAAGCTTGAACAAAAACTTGTGCATTAAACTTTCGTTTTATTGTAAAGTTCTGTCAACAAAATCTTTCTGCCCGCAAAAATATATAAATGTTTCCATGTATGCATGTACATGTGTGTATCTATGTGTGTGTGTGTTAGTGTGTTGCGCATATGTGTTTTTAGTTTTTTTTTTTGTTATATTTTTTGGGTAAAATTGCTTTGACTGCGACGACGCTCTAACTTTGATAAATATACAATTTTTAATTAGTAACACAAAAAATAAAAAACCGTAGAAAAAGAGAAAACGAAAATAGAAATGGTAAAAAAAAAGAAAAAACGAAAATATAACGCAAATATAAGCTACAAAATTCAACTAGGACTACAACAATTTTCTGTTTTTTTTTTTTCATTTTCGTTTTTCTGACTGAACATAAAAGTCAGCAAAAATTGCGTTATATGTATGTCTGTGAGCTTTTAGAGTTGTTTTTACGGTTAAGCACTTTAAAATACGCTGTAAAAGCAAAATAAATCACAGCTGCAAAACGAATTTGTTGTTGTTCTCATTGCTGTTCTCGTTGTTTGTTTGACTTATCAAAAGATTTGTTTGTTTAAAATACAAACAAACAATCATTGTAAGGCTCAGCTCAGTGGCGATAAGCGCCTTTCAATAGTCTACAGAAATGTTTATGATAAAAATCTTGGCTTGCTGCTGTTGCCATAAATTATAGTGTTACATTTGGAAAAAAGAAACAAGAAACTGACACTGCCCGTTCGTTGTCATGATGATGATGTCGGTCAGTTCATTTGATGTGTAGAGCATACAATACCAATTCATTAGTTGATAAGTGCTAAATTTAATGAGATTAGCAACAGTCACTCGAAATACTTACAATACTTGTTATTATACATAGTTGAACCCCGGCAAAAAATTCGTGGCATTTCCCTCGCATCATCCCCATCACATCGACACGTTTTTCATTTGCTTTCTTTGGACAATGACAAGCGTTCGCTAAGTAGGCACCGCATCATGCCACACCATAGCATACAACAACCACACCTATTCATGAAAATTCAAAGAACTTCAAACAGTTGCCTTCCCACACGCTTCTCATGCACGGCACGCCATGCACGTTTCCATTTCCATTGCTCTTGTGCGCTGGTACTTAATGCAGTCTCAGCAAAGAGCCCTTGGGTAAGAAACATTTACTATAAAAACAAAATCCGCCACTAAGTAGCGGTACTTATGATATAATAGCTTTCACGCACACTGGTTGGCGCTTGTATTATGAAAAGAAAAAACAAAAAAAAGAAAAACAAATAAAGAAAAAATATATATATATATATAATATATAAATATAAAAATTAAGGTATTTTCTGATAAGAAGTTTAAAAGTTGAACTTTGAAATTTTCTTTTAATTTTATTATGAGCTGATTTTCGATTTCATTTTATTTTTTTTTTTGAATTTAATAAAATTTAATTTTCTGCAGACTTGAAGTGTTAAAAGAGATTGCAAGCATTTGCTTGCTAAAAAAATATTTTTTTTCTACAATTTTTTTTCATATTATTTTGCAAATTTTGTTTAATTTTCAGGTCGAAATTCAGGTCTAAACTTTTTGACATATTTCTATTTAGTTTTTATAATTTTATTTATTTTTTTTTTACATACAATAATTAATTTTTTGTACACGAAATTCGAGTCTAAACTTTTTGAAATTTTTTTTATTTATTTTTTTTTGTAATATTATTATTTATTTTTTTTTATTTTATTAAATATTTGCATTTATTCTACAATTTTTAAATATATTTTTACAACATTAAAATATTTTTAACATATTTTATTTATTGTTGCAACCACTGTGCATGAAAATGTCGTTCCGATACGACAAACTTTGTATTTTGGCTACTGTATTTTTTTGGCCTCTGCTCATGTACCGTGTGATTTTCATTTTGTTCATATTAATGCGAGTTTGTTTATGCCTCTCTCTCTCTCTCTCTCTCTCTGTGTGTTAGCAACATTTTAGGTAAATTAAAAAATAACATTATTATTATTATTTGGCTGGCACACGCTTTACTTGCAATATATATACATGTACATATAGAAAGCAGGACAAGCAAGATATCTAGAGGAGGCGACACTAGTCTGTCTCTTGTTTACATGCATTAAATAATTCTAATATTTTTGTATTTTTCGATATAATGTAAACAAAAACAAGAATTTTATAGCACATTTAAAAAAATTAAAAAAATAAAAATAATAATCATTTATGTGTTTGACTAATTTGCTTAAAAGCCATTTCAAAATTTCTTCCTTGTTTTTTTTTCTGCTTTGCTGAGCAAAGAGACCAAGTGTGCAAAGAGGCCAATAAGCCAAATAGTATTGAACTCTTGTGACATATCATTATCAATGCTTGATGATTGTTGAGAAGGCCAAATAAAACGAGATAAATCCCATACTAACCACAAATCCAAGAACTCTTGCCACCTAGCAGCATTATGCTGTGTGTCGTTGAGCTGCGTTGAGCTGACAATGACAAAGCAAATGTCAAATTAATTTGATGCTTTACTTACACTTGAACACCTACAATACCAGATGAGATGCCTGTCAACTTCAAAAGGTAGAACAAAGTGACAATTCTACTTCCCTCTCTCTCTCTCTCTCTCTGTCTCTCTTTTTCACTGTGGGGGGTTGGGGGTGTTTGAGGCGTATGTCGAGAGAAGAATAAGGGTAAAGATATGGTGGACAAAACCAAACCAAACCAATGTTGGCTGGTCACCTGGCATGCTGGCTGTCAATTTCATTTATGTTTTCAATCGATTGTGCTTTGGCGATAGTAGCCATGCATGTAGCCAGGCTAACTACACCCTAAACTCACACACACACACATACATACACGCAGCCAATATTGGTTAGATTTTTGACAGCTCAAATTGAATTTGCCTTTGCCTTGTACCTTTTGGCTGTCCAAATCGTGTTGAGGCTGCTGCTATACAAAGTGAAATTTTGTTTGCTTGACCAGCACACTCTCACACTCCCACTCTCTCACTCTCTCCCTCTCTGGTCGTGTGTCAGTCATGGTCTGAGCACATTTGGCTTTTGTTTATTGTACAACAAAACAAAGTCAGACGAACGATGATTTGTCTAATTTTTTGATCGATTGTTTATCTCCTTGGCCTGTCATATTTGCCAGGCGTCAACATCTTGCCCAACAAAAAAAATAGGAAAAAAAATGAAATATTGACATGATTGGCATTTATTTATTTGTCATTTTTTTTTTTTTTTGTGTTTATGTTTGCGTTTTGTTTGTGTTTCAATTTGTTTGTTTTCTCTTTTGTTTGTTTATGATTTTGTTTTTTTTTTGTCAGCTAAGTATTAAATATTATATTCTTCACATGACGATTATAAACGCCATGCAACTCACAATACATATTCCAAAATCCTTTGGTATGCACCAATTCTGTTGCAAATGCTTGTGCAAAACGTCTCTTCAATCGACGTGCCCAATAACGTATATGTTCTGGTCCCCATTGATCTGCCAATTCGTTATTAACAAATACGCATAATAAACGTATTGATTCAACAGCTTGACGATTACGTAATAATAATAGTTCACTATAACGCAATTGATGTAATTCGCGAAACGCCATTATTGCAGTATCAAAATCTTGATGTTTTAATGTAATACTGCTACGCAATATATTTACTTGTTCAATAAATTTCATTTCCATATTTAATGATTCATGCTGAAGGCAGACATTACGTACAAAACGCACCTCACGCTGATAAATTACATCAGTTTTTTCTAACATACGTTCAGCTATATAAACGGCATTATTAAATTCTTTATATTCAAAATATTCGCGTTTTATAAATCTTAATTTACTTTCATCATTATATGGCCAAATTTTATTATAGATTATCTGATGACAATCTTCAGTATATAAAAATTCAACAATTCCATGATGACTATGCGATTTATCAATTAATTTGCCAGGCCATGGCATATAGCCAATCTTTTGTGCAAATACAAGATCGCCTAATTCTATGGAATCTGTAAAATATGCATAAAAAGAAAAAAAAAAAAAATTAAAAATATGTAAAATTAAATTAAAATTCATTAAATTAAAATTAATATGTATAAAAGAAAAATAAAATTATAAATTTTTAAAATTAAATTAAAAAATTAAAAATAAAATAGCTGTGAAATAATTTCCTAATAGTGTCGAGTCCTGAATTTTTTTACAAATTACGGGGGATTTTTTATTACCGCAGTTATCGAATTTTTTCTAGGAGAGAATTTGGACTATATTAACCATAATGATCTGGAATATATATATACATATATATATATATTTCATAGTGTTAAAGCTGCCTGCCGTCTGCTGTGCAATATAACAACTTCAACATCTTTTACGACCTTCACATATATTTAAAAATAATTAAAATAGTAATAAAAATAATTTTAAAAAAATATTAAAAATAAAAATATCGAAAACAAGTTCTTAATTTTCTCTTCTTAAAATATATAAAAATAATTAAAATAGTAATGAAATTAATTAAAAAAAATTTATTAAAAATTAAATAAAAAAATTTCTTATTTCCTCTTCTAATTTCTAAATACATAAAATACATAAAAATAATTAAAATAGTAATACAAATAATTTTAAAAAAATATTAAAACTTAATAAAAAAAATAGTAATAAAAATAATTTGAAAAAATATTAAAAATTCTAAAAAAAAATTTTCTTAATTTTCTCTTCTAGTTTCTAATTAAAATAAATAAAAATAATTTAAATAGTAATAAAAATTATGTCAATAAAAATATTAAAAATTAATAAAAAAAAATTCTTATTTTCTCTTCAATTTTCTAATTAAAATACAAAAAAAAAAATTAAAATAGTAATAAAAATAATTTTAAAAAAATATAAAAAATTAATAAAAAAAAACTTCTTATTTTCTCTTCTATTTTCTAATTAAAATACAAAAAAAAATAATTAAAATAGTAATACAAATAATATTAAAAAAATTTAAAAATTAATTTAAAAAATTTCATAATTTTCTCTTCTATTTGCAGCTTAATTTGAATTTTATAAAATAACTTACAGTGCGGTAAGTGTTGCATGCATATAATATGCCATGACATTTCTTACATTAATTAGAAAAAAAAAATCTCTGCATAAATATTTTTTTTAATCTTTCAGTCTTTATCAAGTAGTTTATAATTTTATGTTGATTTAATAAAAATAATTTTTTAGCACGTAATTATGTTTTATGCTGTTCTGCTCTTAAATGCTTTACTTTCAAATGTTAATTTCTGTTTGTATTTTTGTTTTTTAGTTCTTTGTCCTTGTAGTTAAATGTATATTTTATATTGTTCTAGCTTAAGTAAGCGAAACGCTTTTATACATTAACCACACGCGACACATTGACCAAATGGCCATGCAACATGTGGCTACAGCCACAACAATAACAACAGCAACAACAATAAGAAAAGGAAGTCTCAATGTGCTGCTTGCTTGCTTGCTTGTGTTTGCTTCTAATTTGATTTATATTTATAAAGCTGAGAATCATTTGCTTTCGATTGCCGTAATAATAAAGCGTCGTTACATTTAAATAATGACCAAGTCCGACAAGAACGATGAGCATCACCTACACTGACTCTGACTCTGACTCTGTCACTGCTACTCCCGCTGCTGCTGCTTCTCATCGCCAGCGTCATCGTCGTCATCTTCATCGTCATCATCATCGTCATCGTCGTCGACGTCTGGTAATGGCTATGAAAATTCAATTATAACCCAGCCGCAGCATGATGGCCGCACATAGCCTTGCCCCACCCCCGCCTTACCTACCACTTCTCTTGCCTCGTTCACAGTCACTCTTGACTGCCCTTTTGTGTGTGAGTGTGGCAGTGGCAGTGGCAATGGCATTCGCCTTCGAAGAAGAAGGCACATAAAACACGTTGCAAGATTAATTGTGCACGCTGTCGTACATTACGACGCGCATACGCCGTGCTGTACATGTGTAAATAAGGACAACAGCAGCAACAATAACAACAACAATAAGAAGAGCAGAAGCAACATTGTTTGGCTGCTGCGCGACTGCTTTTTTGGTCATCATATTTAATTCAAGCATAAATTTTTGCACGCATATAAAAAAAAACACAAACACACACACACATACAATTACAAAACAAAAGCAAGAACAAAAAGAAGAACAAAAAAAAAGGGAACAGAGAAAAATAAAAAGAATTAATACGTTTCGGTTAATTTATGTGGGCCGTGGTGAACGGGCACAAAAACCGTAAGGACAAAAAAAAAAAAAAAAAAAAGAACGAGGCGCCATGAAAAATTGCCCAGCTCAGGTCTGGCCTTAACGCACTCACTGGCACTGGCCTGCTGCACAACCAATGAGCCACAAACGGCCGTGACGAACGGCTAGCGACACGCACATACATGCCTACACACACACTTCTGTCGAGAGCAGCGCCGGCTACATTATATATTGTAGTAGTAGTAGTACTATAGCTTTTGTCTCGTCACCCTTTTTTTTGGGGGCTGGGGGGCTCTTGCTGTTGGTTGCCATTTGGTTGCCTTTTGTTGTTATTATTGCACTGCTGGTCATGGGTAATTACAAACGTGTGCGCATGTGTTGCGATTCTGCCACCTGCTTTTACATTGGCAACATCCTCTGCCTACCATCACATCACATCACTGCTGCCGCCAACAATTGTTTTGTGTTTTATACCGATGCTGTCGACGTTGCCGACATTGCCGGCAGTGCCACCGCCCTCTGTTGCATTTTAATTTGTCATAATTTTGCTCGTTCGCTGCCTAATTAGCTAGTCAGCTTTCTCTCTCTCTCTTACTCAGTTCACTCTTCCTCTGACACACGCACACACTTACCAATCAGTTGCTTTGTTTTTTCATCTTCCATTTTGAATCATCAATTGTTAGAAATA
>JBAMBR010003234.1:0-45692 GCA_037044475.1 Zaprionus obscuricornis | reverse complement strand
TGGGGAGCAGACCCCCCATTGAAAATACTCTCTAACATTTGTTGACAGCACTTGGCAGGCAAACAAAATGCTGCCTGAAGTGTGCGAGGATGTCATGGGAAGCTGCTGCTGCTGCTTGTCTGTCTGCCTGCCTCCCGGCCTGCCTGCTACTGCTGCTGTTGCTTGTCTTCTTTTGTTGACAGATTGATTTTGATGTGTTTTTATTGTCATTGTTATGTTTCTATCTCTGCTTTAACTTCTACTTCCACTTCTCCTACTACTACTACTACTACTTCATGCTACTTTTTGTAGCATGAGTCCTTTTCACATTTTGGGCATCCTTTTGTATGTTTTGTCAGAGTGTGCTTGTATGTTTGTGTGCTGTGAAGCAGCAATTCAAGTGCCACTGAATTGGCAAACATTTTAACTTAATTGGTTTCTTCCAAATGCGCTTAACAATTGGATTAGCAGCATTTATTTTAGCGCGTCCCTACCATCGTCCCATAGGAAGAAAAACACAAACAAAATAATATTAAAGACTTGCTATAAATCGCAGCAGCAGCTTAAGTTACAGCAGGTGCTGAAGTTACTGCAGCAGCATTCAATTTAATCTATTGAATTAATGTATTGGATTAATCATGAGCAACTTTAAGGGACAATAGAGAAAGAGAGAGAGAGAGAGAAAGAGAAGGAGAACCTGAAAATGAAACAGACAAATTTGAAACTTGACTATAATAAATTTTCTGTAAGCAAATTCAAGTAAATCTTTTGCAGCTTAACTTGTTTTTAGCTATAGAGACGTGACAGTCGTCAGAAGCTCAAAAAACAAGTTAAGCTGCAAAAGATTTACTTTGAATTTGCTTACAGAAAATTTATTATAGTCAAGTTTCAAATTTGTCTGTTTCATTTGCAGGTTCTCCTTCTCTTTCTCTCTCTCTCTCTCTTTCTCTATTGTCCCTTAAAGTTGCTCATGATTAATCCAATACATTAATTCAATAGATTAAATTGAATGCTGCTGCAGTAACTTCAGCACCTGCTGTAACTTAAGCTGCTGCTGCGATTTATAGCAAGTCTTTAATATTATTTTGTTTGTGTTTTTCTTCCTATGGGACGATGGTAGGGACGCGCTAAAATAAATGCTGCTAATCCAATTGTTAAGCGCATTTGGAAGAAACCAATTAAGTTAAAATGTTTGCCAATTCAGTGGCACTTGAATTGCTGCTTCACAGCACACAAACATACAAGCACACTCTGACAAAACATACAAAAGGATGCCCAAAATGTGAAAAGAACTCATGCTACAAAAAGTAACCTGAAGTAGTAGTAGTAGTAGTAGGAGAAGTGGAAGTAGAAGTTAAAGCAGAGATAGAAACATAACAATGACAATAAAAACACATCAAAATCAATCTGTCAACAAAAGAAGACAAGCAACAGCAGCAGTAGCAGGCAGGCCGGGAGGCAGGCAGACAGACAAGCAGCAGCAGCAGCTTCCCATGACATCCTCGCACACTTCAGGCAGCATTTTGTTTGCCTGCCAAGTGCTGTCAACAAATGTTAGAGAGTATTTTCAATGGGGGGTCTGCTCCCCAGTGTATATAGAGAGTGTCTTGCTGCTGTTGCTGCTGCTGCTGTAAAAGTTTTCATCTCATTGAAATTTTTCAAGTATTTAAATGCAAAATATACTTTACATATTTTTATTCTCCTGCTACTCGTTGTTGAAGTCAGTGAGCGCAGTCTATATAGCTGCTATTATCATTAGCACATCATCAACATCATTATCATCATCATCATTATCATCATTGTTATTATTGTATTCATTGTCAAAGGAAACAGCATATGCCGGATCTCATTTTATTACAAGAGGAAAGGCAAACAGCAAAATGGCGCCAACATTGTGTCAGCCTGAAGCAGCAGCAGCAGAGTCTAGAGGCAGTGGCATATGCAGAGTTGCTAGCAGATTGTAGCAGCTTGTTGCTGTTGCACTCAGCCAAGCGGCAAAGAGAGAGAGAGAGAGAATCAACATCATCATGTTGAACATCATTGTCATTATAATGCTGTGCGGCAGCTGCTGCTACTACTACTACTGCTGCTACTACTGCTGCCTGGCTGGCTTCCTGCCAACAATTTAGTTGCTGTCTGTTTGCGTTATGCCCAGAGGGAAAAGCCAGAGAGTGACAGAAAGACAGTGAAAGAGAGAGAGAGAGAGAGGGAGACTGCTGTTTGTTAGCAGTATGGTACATGGCGCACGCGGCGTATGCGTATTGTTCTCATTGTCAGCTGCTATTGCAGCTTTCGTGCGAGGCTTAAGAGCACTCCGTGTTGGACAGCAAGACAGACAGACAGAGAGACATGGGAACATGGACTGTTGGGACTTCTGCTGCCAGATTAGCTGAGTTCGCTGTGCACAAACAACAACAACTACAACAACAACAATAAGAGCAACAGCAACAGAAACAGATTTTATAGCATTGTCTGGCTGCAACAGTGCGGCGGCATATTGTAAAGAATTATCTTGCATTTTGCAGCATTTCATTTTAATTGAGCTTTAAGCTTCTGCTGCTGTTGCTGCTGTTGCTGCTGTTGCTGCTGCTGTTGCTGTTGCTGCTGCTGCTGCTGTTGCTGCTGTTGCTGCTTCTCTTTGTGTGTGTTTCCCGTTATAATGCTGAGTGTCGTTGTTGTTGTTGTTGTCGTTGTTGCTTTTTGCATTTACACATTTTGCAATCCGGTTGAATCCTGCACTAAATGCAAATGCGACAAATATTTGTGCAATGAATACACTCACATATACACTCACAAAACACTCACATATACACTCACATATACACTCACATATACACTCACAAAACACTCACATATATAGTCACACTCACTCACATATACACTCACAAACACTCACTTACATGCACTCACATTTGAATATGTAAAGTTGATTCAATGTATTGGCCTGCTCCAGTTAAACGCTTGAAATGCATAAGAAATTTATGGTGTATAATTCTATATTTGGAAATCCTTTTATACACTTGCAGAAATTAGTAAAAAGTTTTGCAAAAGTTTTAAAATGAAATTAAAAGAAATTTTTAACAAATTTCAAGTTTTAGCTGCAAGTTTTGTAAAGCAAACTTCGCTTGTGGCCTAGAGCAACGTTGAGTGTTATACAGCTCGGCTTTCTATGCAATTCTCATTGCTTAAAGTTGAGCTCCAGTAACATGAGTAGTTGGTTTGGATTCTCTATGTGTTTCTATAGTAATTGTCGCTAAAATGACTTCAAGTCAACTTTCAACTCTTCTCACAGTGTACATGAGTAACTTCAGGGATTACAAATTGAATATATTCTCTTAAATTTCGCTCAGTGTATGAACTCTATGCATTTATACATATATATATATATATATATATATATATTCTCTTCTTTCAACTTTTCTCTCAGTGTTTCAATTAGTTTTTAGTTTTTTTCAGCAATTATAAATTGCATATCTGCTCTCAACTTTCTCGCAGTGTATCCTCTCTATGCATTTATACAGTGCAAAATTCTTTTCTGATATTAATTTTGCTCTTAACATTTCTCTCAGTGTATTGTCAATATGACTTTTAAACTTTTCTCTCAGTTTTTCAATTACATTAGTTTTTTTTCACCAATTATAAATTGAATATTTTCTCTCAACTTTCTCGCAGTGTATAAACTCTAATCATTTATGCAGTGCAAAATTCTTTTCTCTTCTTTTAATTTTTCTCTCAGTGTATAAAGAACATTAGTATCTTCAGCAATTATAAATTCAATATTTTCTCTTAAATTTCGCTCAGTGTATAAACTCTATGCATTTATGCAGTGCAAAAATTCTTTTCTCTTCTTTCAACTTTTCTCTCAGTGTATTTTTAATAAGACTTCACTTCTCTTATGAACTTTATCCCTCAGTGTTTTGGCATTTATACTTGCTCTTACTTTTCTCACAGTGTATAAACTACATTAGTTTCTTCAGCAATTATAATTTGAATATTTTTTCTCAATTTTCGCTCAGTGTATAAACTCTATGCAAATTCTCTGATAATTATTTCGCTCTTAACATTTCTCTCAGTGTATTATCAACTTTCAGTTCTCTTATGAACTTTTTCCCTTAGTATTTTGGCATTAATAGCTGCTCTAAATTTTCTCTCAGTGCTTGACATAACTTTCGCTATATAAACTTTTCTCTCAGTGTATTTATCAATAAAAAAAACCTGTAAAATATACAAAACGGTAAATAACATTATTATAATTATCAACAAGTTCATCTTTATCATGATCATCATGATGATCATCATGATCATTGTGATTGCGTTGCTGTTGATGAAAATGTTTATTGAGAGATGACACACATTTTGTGGTCTGTGGTCTGATCTTTGCTCGGCACAAAAAAAAAAA
Organism: Zaprionus obscuricornis; assembly: GCA_037044475.1. Classification (NCBI taxonomy): domain Eukaryota; kingdom Metazoa; phylum Arthropoda; class Insecta; order Diptera; family Drosophilidae; genus Zaprionus; species Zaprionus obscuricornis. Next base: position 41,314 of record JBAMBR010003234.1, on the reverse strand, counting down.
AAAAAAATTTTATTCAAATTGTTTTGTTTATGGAAATGCAGTTCCGTTGCACTACAGATACTATATAGTATATATATATATATATAGTGAGATTATATTGCATCGTATAACTGCAGACTGACGCTGGGTGCAATTTAATAAACTAACAGCTAATGAATTTTTATTGCATTTTATTCTTGTTGTTGTTGTTGTTGTTGTTGTTGTACTTCTCATTGTTGTTGTTGTTATTGTTATTTTTTCACAGTTTAAGTACGTAAATTGAATTTATTTATTTTAGCTAGTCATACATAGCGTTCTATCGTTCAACCAATGCTTCATGCATTGTCTTTTAGCTTAGAGTTCAATATTATTTTATTTTATTTTTTTCTCAGCTGTTCAGTTTTTTTTTTTTTTTAACGACATTTGATTTTGTTGAAGATAAAAGCATTTTAATGTCTTTAGAATGTTTTGTTTTATTTTTTTTTAGTGCTGTGATTAAAAGCGTTTTTAAAATACATTTGACTAACTTCAATTGTTTTGCCAACTTGAAATTATCATGCTAAATCTTAGTGTTAATTATTGGCCAAGAGCAAGAAAACAAAAGAAAAATAAAAAATAAAAATAATAAAAAAATAAAGAAAAAAAAAAAAAACACCCACAAGACAAGAACTTATTGATAAGCAAGCACATAAAGCCATAAAGTTACATGCGACATTGGCTTTCAATTTTCAAGTCACGTTTCAAGCCAAAAACATTTAATGTTGACTTAAAGCCACACGACAAAAGCTGACACTGCCAATGCTGCCACTGCCACTGCTGCTGCTGTTGCTGCTGTTGCTCAACTCTCAGCACAGTTTCAGTTCATTTCAGTTCAGTTTCAATAGCCCCCAAGTTGAGCTTGGGTCATTTGTCCAGTTGTCGCACAGCTCTACACTGTTCCCCACTGCTGGCTGACTGCCAGTGCTGCCTGCTGCTCCACACTGCCGACTGCTGCTGCTGCCTGCTTCTTGCACCCCTGTTACTGCTGTCTGTGTGGGGTCAAATCAATTCCGCTTTGTCAAGCATACACTTGCACAAACACACACAGAGACACAGTCACACAGACACACAGCCACACACACATACATACACATACAGTGACACACACCTGTCGGAAAAGTCAGAGACTTTCAATAATTTGTATTTTCTTGTTGTTGCTGTTGCTGTTGTTATGTCGCTGTAACTTGTTTATTAGCTATATATATATATACACATATTCCTATATATATATCTATATATCTTACAATATACACAGCTGTCAAGTCTCAACTTGCAGGCGTTAAATATATATTTTTTTTTTTATGATTTATTGCATATGATTTGTAATGCAAATGCTTAATTTATATATATGACAATAAAAACTAATTGTTAGTCAGCGTTCACTTTAATTTTTAAACTCAATATATGACAGTTTATATAATTTATATCTCTATATATATAACTCTTATATAGTTCACTTCCAATTCTTAACTCAAGTTATACAACTTTTTATGCATAAACTACAAAGTTTTAATATATAATATTACTATATCTCATGACTTTTCTTCTACAAAGTTCTCAGCATCATCATAAACACAAACTTAATTCTATAATTAAAGTTCTTTTGTATTTTAAATATTTTTAAGTAGAAATAATTCTCAAAAAAAAAAAAATAAATAAAAATAAAATCTAGAACTAGAAAAAAAAAATCTGCCAGTGATTGTTGTGTAATTAACTTGAATTTAATTTAAATTAACATTATTATTATTATTATAATCAGCAGTCAGAGAGTCAGCTAGCTGTCAAATTCCTGCTGTTACTACTTTTGATTTAATTTAAATCATTAAATTAAATTAAATTCTATTGTATTCCAGAACTTTTTTTTTTTTCAAAAAATTATTGATTGTATTGTTTTACGTGCTGTTAGTGTATTTAAAGTTTCGTTAATTGGCATTTGTTTTTTTTCGTGGCTTGCAAAAATGTAAAGTCATAAATTAAGATTAACTTGCAAATCTTGTTTCTCTAGCACATTACAATTTCAAATCTTGTACATATTTATTTTCCATATTTAATTTTTTTTTTCTATTTTACACTCGAAACAATGTACTCAAAAAATTCTCACTCAAAGTTTAAGTGAGTATATACCCGATAGACATAGTTTATGCAGGGTATAATGATAATATGTAACGCCTCTTAGCAGGCGTGGCTGCACATAAAATATAGTATATATATTCTTGCTTTGGATCAACAATTGAAGTGATTGCATGTATGTAAGTTCCTGGATTTTGTTCCTGTAAATCACATACTAAGCTCCAAAACAAGCATAAAATAAGCTAAATATCTGAATTTTGGAATACTTTTGCTCTGAGCTAATATAGACGAGCTGTAAAAATTTCCCACAGATCGCTTCATAAACATAAAAGTTATGCAATTTTTTTAATTTTCCTACATACCAGGTATCACAATGTCGAGTATGAATTTTTTTTTTTTTAACTTGTTGAAGCATATGTAAAATCTATAGTTAAAAGCGTAAGCGTTTTAATATCAATTACATACAATATTGTTAAACATTCATCACCATCAACTAGTTAATGATATCATTTTAATTATAGTTTTATTTAACCGAACCCATAACCCCAACACACGACTGACCCTGAAGTTTAGTTTTGAAGCATTTAACCATTTTGTCAATTAGTTTTATTAAATATCTATCTACGGCACCTGTGCATATTTATTAGTATTATGATTGATATATACTTAATTTTACATAGTAATATTCTTTGTTAAACTATATATTATACAATATTCAAACGATTAGTAGAACAACTGGCAAACCTAGCAAAATCTATATAGTTATAAAATTCTTTAATTGTTTAATTAATGTCTCAATATTCTATTTATATGCATAAATAGAAATTCCAATCTGCAATAAAATTTGCATATATAGCAAATGCAGATCATAGTTCAGTTTATAACAATTTATTTTTTTTTTTTTGTATATAAATTAGTTTAAATAAGTGAAAGGAAATTATTGGATTTTATATATTGTAAAGGATTTTAGCTTCCTCTTGCTCTTAGTTTCCGCTTTATATTTATGACAATTTATCTACTGATGCGCTGCTACTGTCCATAAAAAAAAAAATACTTTCAAGTTCATCATTTTTTGTTCACACGTTCAACTTTATTTCCTGAAATTTTTAATGCACAATTGACAGGAAACAATAAAGTTATTGACACAAAGATTATTCATTTGACAACTTCGCTCGACTTTCCTTCAACTTAATGCTGCTGCTGTTGCTGTTAACATCTTAAATATACTATAAAAATCAACATTGTCAAGTCATGTACGACACGTCGAAGTATTAATACTCTTTGCAAGCATAAGCTAGAAGTTTCTCGTATAAAAATGTTCATCTCTATGGCAGCTATATGATAGAGTTGTACGATTTGCATTAAACTTGACAGATACGTGTGAGTCTTTGCTATTTTTATGTCCTGTAAGTTTTAACCTTTTAGCATAACGAACAAAAAAGTTTCCCATACAAAAACTCAATTTTCAACTGATCCTGTCTATGGCAGCTATATGATATAGTTCTCCGATATTGATCAAACTTGGCAGAGATACATTAGTCATCACTAGACTCAGCTTCTTTTAGTTTTAGCCTTTTAGCTAAAAAAGCAAAAAAGTTTCCCATACAAAAACTCAATTTTCAACTGATCCTGTCTATGGCAGCTATATGATATTGTTGTCTGATATTGATCAAACTTGGCAGAGATATATAAGTCATTACTAGACTCAGCTTCTGTTAGTTTTAGCCTTTTAGCTAAACAAACAAAAAAGTTTCCCATACAAAAACTCAATTTTCAACTGATCCTGTCTATGGCAGCTATATGATCTAGTTGTCCGATATTGATGAAACTTGGCAGAGATATATAATTCATTGCTAAACTGAGTTTCACTAATTTTTAGCCTTTTGGCTAAACGAACAAAAAAGTTTCCCATACAAAAACTCAATTTTCAACTGATCCTGTCTATGGCAGCTATATGATATAGTTGTCTAATATGAATGAAATTTTGCAGGGATCTATAAGTCATTGCTAGACTCAGCTTCAGTTATTTTTAGCCTTTTAACTAAACAAAGAAAAAAGTTTCCAATACAAAAACTCAATTTCCAAGTGATCCTGTCTATGGCAGCTATATGATATAGTGCTATGATCATCGTTGTTTCCATTTTATATTTAGCTTAGAGCAATAAGTAGTAATTATGCCAAGTTTCAGCTGGATGGCTGTAGAGCTGAGAGAATAATTTGCATTGCAATATTCGGACAACCAGATTTCCGAGCAGCTCTCCATGCTGATAATGAATAAATATACCTGAACCAAGGCAGAAAAGCAGACTTAATTTATAATTAACAAACTTCCCGATTAAGCTAATATACTTTTAAAAAAAGTGCATTCAAATAAAAATGTTAAACGTAGTCATAAATAAAAGTTATCAAAAAAAAAAAAAAAAAAATTGATAGAGCTCACACGATAAATGTCATAATACTAGATAAGAATTCATAGATATTTAAACGTTATAGCAACTGAAATTTGCATGCGATACTTCAAAATAAATGTTAATTCTGTGCACACTTAAACGACGCGTCGTTAATGTCTTTATAATTATCGATATTCACAAAGAATTGCAATAAAAACAAACAGCAACAATAACAACAACAGCATGAAAATCGACCATAAAAACAATAACAAAGTGTTGACGGATCATTAAAAGTCATTAAACGTCGCACTAAAATATCATTCATGCAAGCAAGTAAACAATAACAAATAAATAATAATAATAAAAAAAATAATTAATTTAAACTAAAAGTGACGAACGAAACGAAGCAAGAAAGAACGAATGAAAAATAAAAATAAAAATAAAAAAAAATAAACTAGATATTTGAATACGTGTGCGAACTGATTTATGAATAATTAAATAAACTAAATTGCAAAAATTGCTAGTCGTTGGTGCTACGTCTATATGTATTCCTTGCCTCTTCCTCCCTCAACTCACTAGTGAAAACATGTAAATTGTCAATTAGTCTGTTTATAATGACAGACAACAATAACAACAACAACAATAACACGAGCAATTTTTTGATTTGTCAAATGAAAAACCATTTTATATGCCAGCTCGTTGAAGTTTGTAGCTTATCAAGTGGCAAGTGGCAACAATACAAAAAAAAAAAAAAAAACAAGCTCATTAGTCACATGAAATGGCAGAAAATTACTTTAAAAAAAATTGGAAAATGTGAAAAGCAAAAAAATTTGCATGACATTTCCGTCAAAACAATGGAAAATAAATTCAAAGCTTAAATTAAAATTCGAATTATATTCACAAGCTTTTAAGCATATTCGAGCAGCTAATAGAACGAATATTAATTTGAATACAACAACAACAATAACAAAATTATTCAAATTTGCATAATGATAAAAATTGACAGCAGCTGAAGCTTAAAAAAAAATCTTTACAATTGAAGAAACAATGCTGAAAATATGCTAAAATTTTATAGAATTTTTTTTAGCTCATAATAAATTTAAAATTTTTTTTTAATAAAAGTCTACATTGAAATAATAAATATTATTTGCATTGATTTTGCTAAAAATTTATGCACAGAATGTAAGACAAGTTTGGCAATAAGCGCGCATTAAGTATACGACAAGTTGTGCACATTAAAAATAATTTTATATAGAAAAACAAAGAGTAGCAAAAAAAAAAATATTTATTTAATTATTGTTATTTTTTTTTTGTAAATTTTGTATGGTCAACATGACAAGTCAAAACGAAAATGAAAACGATAAAAAATAAAAAAATAAAAATAAAGACAGCTGCAAACGCATTGCTATAATTAAGGGCGAACATGTGATGAATGTATAAATAAGCTTTCAACACCTGCAATTTGACCACACAATGGCAAAATGAACAATGGCAAACTTAACGTATGTTTGATCAAACATACAACAACAACAACAACAACAATGACAACAAGAGAAGACAAAGACAACAAAAAAAAAAAAACTTTTAAGGGGCTTGGCCACAAAGCCAAAAAGAAGAAAGAAAAGAATGCAAAAAAAAATATAAAAAAAAAAATAAAAAATAAAAATTCATATCCATTGCAGATCATTGCGGGGTTTTTCAACATTTAGCGGAATTAATATCCGAATGTCAATGTTGCGCTAATTTTAGAGCTGTGAACAGTTAAACAGTTAATGACAAACTGGTTGCGAGAACAGAATAAAAAAAAACGCAGCCACAACACAGTTAACCGCAAAAGTTAGTCCAGCATATTCATGTGTATTTTCCATATGTGACTAAGTTCTCTTCCACTGTCAATGCCAACAAAATAATTTTTTTTTTTATTGGTATTCCACACATTAAATAAAAAACTTTCCATTTATTTATGGTATATGTATAATTAATAAGCACGTGCCTATCAATTTAAATAATAATAATTCTATAATAATCATAAAAAAATATCACAGCTAGCGATTTTACGATCAAACAAAATCCATAAACAAAATAATGAAATTCTTGTTGTCAACATTGTGAAAATCTTGGCACATCAAGTCAATAAACCAGCGTGTCGCAGACAAAGCAAAAAAAAAATAAAATGCTGAATGCCAGCAATAACAGCAACAGCAACAACAACAACAACTATGAAAGAAAAAAAAAATAACTTAATAATCGAAATTCATAAATATTTTAAACCTATTGACGGGAGCAGAGCGCACGCCCGGCCGCCTGCCGTCAAAAGTAAACAAAAATCTGAAAACGAAAACAAAGTTAGCAAAAAAAAACAACAACAACAACAAAAAGAGAATGAAAGAAAAACAAAACAAAAAAAAAACGAAGAAAAAAAATAAAGATACTCAATAGTAGTGCGGGCGTTGAGCATTGTCAATAATACAAACAAAAACCTCAAGCCAGCAAACTGACCTCCGTCAGCGTCTTTGCCTCCGCCCAGCGCACCTTCATAGCTCGCGTGCTCTGTCTGGAGTGTCTTTGACTGTGCGTGTGTGTGAGTGTGTCAACAGATATATTTCAATTGATATTCGGATGCAATGACTCGTTCCATTTGTTCCATTCGTTCCATTCTGATTATTTTTTTTGTCAGTGAATGACAGATCTGAGACATATGCATGTTTATAGATCTAGATTCAGAGAGAAGAATCTTGATTTTTTTTTTTATATACTATATATACTTGATGTATATAATACTCTTTGCTATAGGTGACAACTTGTGACTTGATTTGCATATTTGAGTGCTGCTGCTGTTGTGGTTGTTGCTGCTATTGCCTGCAGCACGACACGTATACATATATGTAACTATGTAACAATGCAACTTGCATCCATGGTCACATTAATCAGCCTCCATTAACAGTTTTTGTCTGCTATGCATATAAATCAATATTTATCAATATTTATATTCATACAAATGCAATTTTAATTGCGTTCCACATTACATTTTATGAAGAACAGGCACAGAGCACAGTGCACGGAGCACGAAACAGGCGCAGCCAGCTTAACACGCCCTTGTCAACAATATCAATATTGTACATTTTATATATATATTGTCAACATATTTTATTTCTCTACTTTCGTCATAGCGGAAGCTGGAAAAGAACAGAATAAAAAAAAAAAACCAAAAAGGAAAGGAAAAATTAACGTCCCACGCGCAGCCGGTAAGCAGCGAACTGCAAGTGACCGGCAAAAGCCATTCACAACTTGTCACGACACTGCTGAGCTCTGTCTCAGCCTTTACGTTTGTCTCTCTCGCACTCTTTGTCTTTACTTTAACTAAGTCGTTCTCAGTAAACATACAGCTGATGAAGAGCAGCGCGCTGAGCGAGCTTTCTCTTTAAACACACACAGACACACACATACGCACGCATACATGCATGCATGCATTTATTATTTGCCTAATTCACTCGTGTGAAACTTATCCAAATGCAAATCTTACTCTTTGTTGTCTCTGCTAATACCTTTAGCTTCGCATACACACATATATACACACAGTCAGACTAATGTGCCAAACATATGAGCGCCTCTTACGCTCAAATAAAAACAAATACAGCGATGCGACGCTGGCTGCCGCTAGCTACGTTTGCGGCGAGCGATGTCCATAAAGCTTTGAATTTCGTTTTTAGCTTTTGTTGTGTCCAGCAATTCGTATACTTCGTGCTTGCGCTCAGTAGCGATCGGCAGCAGGCAATAACGGAACCAGATCCAGCCGCTACCTTAGTGGCGCTCGCTCGCTCTCTCTCTCACTCTGTCTCTCAGACAATTGTTTCGGTTACGGGTTCAGGTTCAGTTCAGCGGCATATACAATCCGTATACTGTATATAAAGTGCAAACAGCTGCGATGCTTTGTCATTCATTGTTTGCACAAGGGAAGCGCTAAAGCTCGCTAAAGGCATTACAAAGTCTTAATATTAAATACTTTACAAGGACCTTAAAATCTTTAAAAATCTTTTAATTCTAATCAAAAATTAAACAACTGTTTTTCATCAGCAAGTGTTTTGTGTGATGTGTATGTGATGTGTATGCGCGTGTTTGCGTATATTTTTACCCCCCCCCGCCGTTAAATTGCATAATTAATTAGCATTATTTATAACTGTCAATGTTATGTTAAATTGTGTATATTTCTTTATCCAACGGAATTGTATTTGTTTTTAAGCAAAATCAAAAAAAAAAAAAAAAGCTTAAAGAGCATCAAATGAGCTAAACTAAACAAGAAAGTTAAGAACAAAAAGCAACAACATAAATAAATAACAAAAACAAAAATCAAAAAACAAAAAAAAAAAAACAAAAATCTGCTGGCAAATAAACAAAAAGCAAAAAAAAACAAAAACATAAATAAATAATACAAAAAAAAAACCAAAGAGCAGCGCGCGCCAAAAAGATAAAAAAAATCAAAAGAATTTCTGTTAGGGATTTTCCTTAAGCTTTTTTTTTATTTTTACATATTACATTTTCTCACGCGTCATACGCAGAAGAATAAGTAAAAAAAAAATTGTATTAAATTATTTATTATAAATATATTAAATAAATAAAATATAAAATGGAAGTACACAATATGCGCGAGCAGCCGCTGCTGCAAAATAAATGCCGCATCCTTGATTCCAGATGTGCGGTAAGTGTGGCCAATACTCTATGTGTGTCTGTGTGTGTGTGAATTTAGTTGATCGACCCCGAACCCGAAGCCCCTAATCATGTATGTATATAAACAATATCCGTTTGCGTGGGCAAGATTTTTTCGCAATTTTCCAGTGCCAAAGTCGTGCACTTGGAAATCTAAATTGAAGGTAGAACAAATGCTTATGGAAGGAAGGGAGGGAGGTACAGGTAGGAGGCATTGGTAGGAGGGTCAGCTAAGCATTATAAATATAGAGTGCGCCAATTATAGATACGTTCGAGCCAACGCAAAGAGTTATGATAATGTCTAAACAAAATTGGCATATATAGCTATAGATATGTATCTGTATACGCTGAGATGTGATGCGCTACGTACTATATAAATCTTATTGGGAGGGCTGTAGATTTCCCGGACTGTATGCTTTGAAATCTATTTGAAATACGCATTCATGCAATTTATTACAATTATTTTTTTTTTTATAAGAATTTGAAAATATTTATACAATAAGTGCGAACGATTTTATATGCAGATCTGCAACAATTAATTTTATAGCTAAATTTTTAATAACATTTCAATGAAAAATTTTTGAAAAATTTTTGAAAATGTTTTTCTTCTTATTTTTAATGTGAAAAATTTTTTTTAATACGTTCAATAAAAAAATAAAATATTTTCATATTTGCAAAGCAACAAATGATTTTTATAGCAAACTTGTCGTTTTATTATGCTATAAATTGTGTTTTTAGCGTTTGGGCACGTGCCCAATACGTAGAATTCAAGTGCTATTAAAAAAAAAAACACATATACATCTAGTAAATCGACAAGCTTAAATGATTTACAGAAATTATTCACACTAAATCAATAAATTTAGCTATGTATAAATATAGCTTAGCTTATAGCTAGATATATACTATATAGTCTACCTCTCTCTCCCTCTTTCTCAGTCTCACTATCCCTTTCACTCTTAGACTTTCATTTACGGGAAACCATAATTTATGTGAACTGTCAAAAATTGTACGGCAGGAAAAAGCTGAAAACATTTTCAATATTGTTTTTGCCTTTAGCCATGAAAATGGTTCTAGACTTATGGCAGTATAGGGGAGGGGGGACTGTGTGGGGGAAATTTAGAATTGCAAAATGGAAATGAAAATGGAAATGCAAGTGAAAAATGTTGTCGTTGCGCGCTGCCGTAACACACACAACATGTGCCTCAAATTAACATTTTTTTTTTATTTATTTTTTTTTTTTTTTTGCCTTTCATCTAAGCGCAATAAATAATCATAGCAAAAAAAAACGACAACTATATTATATAATATATATACTCTGATACTATATAATATTATTCTATATACATTTATTAATGAATTTCTATTTTTTTTTTTTTATTATTTATCTTCAACAGTTGAACGATTTATATCCGATCTCACGTTTAACACATCAACTAGAAAAATTCAATATGTCAACATCAACAGCAGCAACAGCAGCAGTATCCGCCGATAAAGAATGTCCTTATACTATTGAGCTGATCAAGCCAGAAGATAAGCAAGCTGTGCTTGAAATGCTCAAGACTTTCTTCTTTAAGGTAAGCTATATCTCACTCTCTCTCTATCTCTCTCTCTCTTTAAAGCTGTAAAATATTTGAAATTATTCAAATTGAACAATAAACCCTAAAAAAACAATCGGAATATCAAGTCGAAAGTCACGTGCTAATATTAGCGTAAGATATACAACAAAAATGATCATCGCGATCATCATCAGCTTAAACAACTTTTAGTCAATTTTTTGCATATTATTAAAATAGCATAAATTAATTTTTACGTATTTGTTATTGGGATTTTATTTTTGTTTCGCTTTTGTTTTGATATTTGTAAACAGTCAGAGGGCACAAAAAAAGTCTGTATGTGAACTTTTATCCTTGCCCAAAAGTGTATGATTCATAACATAGGGAAGTCCCGCTCTACATTAATGATCGTGACGTTCTTTAAAGCAAACACACTGCCAGCAGTTTATAGGAAAGTTTATACCAGATATCATGTGGCAGTTAAAATTTACATAATTACTAAAACAAAAAAAAAAAAAGTTAAATGATCGATCGAACGATCAAATGATCGTACAATCATTTCATATATGTATGTAACATATGCATAGATATAATTCTAGTGAATGTTTATAATGTAATCTTGTACTTGCTTACAGTTGAGTTGGCATAGTATGATATAATTTATAACTAATATGCAAATTATACAAGTATTATGTGCCATGCCCATAAATAGTGTAAACGCCCGAATAGTGTCGGGGCGCCTATTGCTCATAATGCATTATAAATGTTATAAGCTCCGGTTCCGTTTTATTTTTTTCTTATTGTTGTTGTTGTTGTTGTTATAGTTGTTGCCTTATTTTTTTTTTTCTATTTCAGTGCACAATGTAATAAATTATGAATAATGCTGATTAAAATGATTAAATTGCTTGCACGCGTGCATAAATCATTTAAGTTTAATCCAAGATCTAAAATCGTGTCACGTAATTACATAAGCAATTTGTTCATATATTTAAAACTAGTAAATAATCATTTTTATTATTTTTTTTTTATTTTTTATTTGTTGTTAATTTAATTTAATAAACGATAAAAAAAAAAATTATTTATAATAATGCCAAAGATCGGCATTATAATTCCATATATGTAGGCAAAAGGTAGATAACCTGTTGCCAGAGTTTAGGAAAGTTTTTTTTTTTTACTGTTCTACAAAACAAGTTCAGTTTTGCGACTCATCAATTTTGGATTTTCAACATTCACAGAATATATATTTTTTTTTTATGTTTAACTGGTTTTTTTATTGTGTTTTTTACAGGACGAACCTCTAAATACATTTTTAGACCTTGGCGAGTGCAAAGATCTGGAGAAGTATTCAACCAAATCATTATCCGATAATTGCTCATACAAAGCTGTGCATAAAAATGGTGAAATTATTGGCGTCTTTATTAATGGACTTATGCGTAGAGCTGTAAGTTTTTAGATATATATTATTATATAATATTTATATTAATATTTATTTCTCTTTGATTTTTTTTTAGCCACCATCATCAGCTGCTGCAACCAGCGAAACCTGCTCACATTTAAAATTCCAAAAGATACTTAATCTTATGGATCATGTCGCTGATAAATTTGATATTTTTGATAGTTATCCCAATGAAAATTTAATGTTGGATGGTAAAATTCTCTCCGTGAATACCAATTATCGTGGCATGGGTATTGCTGGTAAATTAACTGAACGCGCCTATGAATTTATGCGTGAGAATCATATATCTGTTTATCATGTGATCTGCACAAGTTTTTATTCAGCTCACGTTATGCAAAAATTAGGTTTTCATACTGTTTATGAATTAAAATATACAGATTATAAGCATAATGATGAAATTGTCTTTAAACCTGCCCCACCACATGTTGCACTAAGTATTCTTGTTAAGGAAATAAATAAAGAGAAATCTTAAAGTGTAAATGCAGTAAATCAAATATTTTAATTGTAGTTTATAAAATGCATTTTTTGTATAGAATTAATAATGTGATTTTATTTTTTAGTTTGTAGTTTCGGTGGCGGGTTCCCCAAATATATTAAAAAATAAAAAAATTAAAAATAAAATTGAAATCTTAAATTCAAATTCGTAGTTAATAATTAGTATGTGCGTTCAAAATTTCATTAAACGTTGAGTTAAAAAAATATATAAAAAATACAAGTACAACTTATATGAATATTTATGTAATTAGATGTTTAAAAATAATAAAAAAATAATAATAATAATAATGTGCTCAAAGTATGCTATAAATAAAGCTAAACAAGTTCTTAAAAATATAAAATTTAATTTTTTCTTTTATTTAGCAAAAATACAAAAAAAAAAACTCAAAAAAAAATGGAATAAACTTTACATTTTTTTATACACTTATAACATATACATACAATTTTATTATGATACACACATTATTTACAACTTGATAAAAACAAAATTTAGATTTTTTTTTTCTATTTATAGTTTCATAAACTGCTCTATGTTGGTGACACTGCAAAAGTTCTCAGGATATGATATTTATATATTTCTGTTATTATTCTGATAATAATATTGGAGATTATGTTTTTTTTAAGATAGTTTGTTAACAAAAAAACACATGAGATTTACGTCTACATAATACATTGTCATCTCCAAGACAGAAATTAAAATGTTCAAAATCCCAAGAAAAAAAAAAAAGTATTTAAAAAAATATATTCAATGCTTTCCTTGTGCATATATGACTGGCGGGATTGAATAGTCCTTTTTAAAACTTATATATATATATATTGATTCCAGTTATGAAACCAACATAGAGACAGTTCTAGAATTTGCAATTTCAAAATTTCGATTCTATTTCTTTGTCATTACCAAAAACATATACAAAAAAAAACTTCTACTTCTTTCACTATTATCCAAATTTTTTCTGTTTTTTTTTTTCATCGACTTTTATGGGAAAATGTTCTCGCTAATGGATCATTTGTAAGACGTTCTTTCATGCGACGCATTTGCTCTTCATTGCCATATTTTTTGGCATCAGCTACAACAGCTGCATGATGTGAATTTGCTTCCGCTGAGATTTCATCGGCAACTTGTCGATTTAATTCAAATGATTTTCTATAAAAAAAAAATAAATAAAAGCATTTTAATTATATAATATAGAGAAAATATAGTTTAGCTCACCTGACAGATGTAAAGCCAAAGATGGCACCTAGGATACCCAGAGATAAAAGTACTAATGCAACTTTCCAGTTGGCCACACGACCCAGACCCTTAACGCCATAGTATGGGCCTGGATTTGGATCTTCTTTAGGTTTCACTTCCCACGGATGAATTGTTTCACGTGAGCTACGCATTGGATTATATAATAAACTGTCATCGTATTGTCGACGTGTCGATTCTTTTGCTAATGTTTGATATGCTTCTGTTATTTGCAAAAAACGTGCAGTTCTTGATGCTTGTGGTGCACCATTATATACATCTGGATGATACTGTAAAATGCAAGAAAAACAAATACAAAATTTGCCAACAGATGTCGCTAATTGTTGTTTTTTTTTTTGCTGTTGTTGTTGTTGTTAACTTGTTGCATACCTGTTTGGAGAGCCGCAAGAATGCATTACGTATATCCTTTGAAGTGCAATCATTATTCAATTTTAGCACTTCATAGTGAGTTTCTGTTTTATTACTTTTACTATTTAAACATGTTGTACGGCCAAAACTGCATAAGAGATATAAAAAAATAAAAGCACAAAAAAAAATATACGTTACTTTATGTAACAGCAGTAATAATTAACGATATACATACTTACGTCGGCCGCTTGCTTCCATAAATGTCAAAATGTTCGGTAATCGCATCATATTTATTCGGAATTATAAAAATGAATAAAAAAAAAAAAAATTAAATAAATAATTTCCTACTCCATTTAGTTGGTGTATTCAATTCCAAAACATTAAGTCAAGTGTTGAGTAACATTTCAAATGTCAGCTGTTATATATTCGACAGGGCTGACTAAGACTAGCATCGTATGATATTTTATGTAAACATTTCGATATATTTTTTTATGTTATCGATGTTGTTGCTCGATATCGCTGTCATGACAACCAAAAATAGCGCTCTTTAATAAGTAATAATCATAATAATAATCATAATAATAATAATAATAATAATAATAAGAATAATAGAAGAATAAATTAAAATGGGCAGTGAACAAAAGGCTATGGAATTACAATTTCAAGTGCGACAAAATGCACGTGAATATCAAAGTTCGGTCAAAGATTTATATTCATGGGAGAAGGAAATCAAAAGTAAAGAGCAAGCATTAAAAAATGCGCCCGCACCAACAATTCCAACAAACAACGTGAGTTATGCGCAGTTTTGCATAGATTCTTTGTTTGCAGCACACAATGTTCAATTTTCTTTTTTTAGGGTGCACCAGTGCGAAGTCACGTGAATAAAGCAACAACAGCTAACAGCAAAGATGAAAAATGTGCCACAGGTAGTGCTAATAGCTCAACAGCGAGCACACCAACTGAAAAGCAAGATTTGCCAATAGATGCATTGGCACAGCAACACAAGAAGGCCAATGATATTAAGGATCGGGGCAACAACTATGTTAAACAAACGGAATATGATAGAGCCATTGAAGCATACACTGAGGCCATAAGTGTTTATCCCCATGATCCCGTTTACTATATTAACAGAGCTTTGTGTTACATTAAGCTTGAAAGGTAAAGACAATGATTTAAACTTATAAATAATAATAGCATTATAATAAAATGTTTTTCTTTACAGTTATGATAAATGCGTGGACGATTGCGAGGCAGCCATAATGCTGGATAAAGTTTGCGTTAAGGCCTATTATCGACGTATGCAGGCAAATGAATCACTTGGCAATAATATGGAAGCTCTTAAAGATTGCACAACTGTGCTGGCCATTGATCCCAAGAATATGGAAGCCAAAAAGAGTTTGGCACGCATCAACGAACGTTTACGCAAGATTGGTAATAGATTTTAATTTAATATATTGAATTTTATAATCATAATCATTATTATTTGCAGCTAACAAAAATGGTCCAAATTTTAATCCAGAACGCAAGGATTTAATAGATATTTTACCCTTGGATAAACCAGCATATAAACGCTCAAAGAAACCAATGCGACGACTACAAGTTGTCGATATTGTATCGCCAAGGCCATGCCAGGATGAACCAATACCATTACGTATTACGGATGAAGAAATTGATAAGATTTTCAATAGCAATTGCGGACATTTTGAGGAAGTGAAAAAAGATAAAAAGCAAATTGTGCCGGAAGCTATAAACACTAAGCAAAATTCTTTGGATACAACAAAAATTGAGGATATTAAAATTCAGGAAATTAAATCAACAATTCAAGAAACAAAAATTATTAAAGATAAAGAAGATATTAAAATAGTAGAGAAACCTATTGAAATAGTTGAGAGAAAAGAAATAGAAAAATCGGATGTTAAAGATAATAATAAAACCTTGGAGAAAACTGTCAAAAATATTCCACAACAAACAACAGCAAAATTAAAAGATGCTGATAAACAAATTGAAGCTGAGAAAAAATCAGTTGAAATTGTTAAAACTTTACCTCAGGAAAAGCCGCAAGATAAGGAAGTTACAGTTAATTCTATGGAGGTTTGTAGTATATAATAATATGTATGATATATAATAATAATGAGATTTTTATTTTTTTTTTACAGCGTGTACTAACAGCACCGTCCGGCACAGCTCAATTCTATATGACATGGAAAGAGTTGACGCCAGTTCAAAAATATAATTATCTTAAATCAATTGAAATTGCCAAATTATGTAAAACACTTGGCGCTGGTTTCGATTCTGATACATTTACAGATCTTTTACGCACACTACATGATTACTATGTGCCCAACAAGGAGCCAACAACAGCAGCTGTGCTGCTTGAGATTAGTAAAAATGATGAGTTTACCATATTGGCCATGTTGATGTCACAGCAGGAAAAGCAATGTAAATATATAATTATTATATAATATTTAAAATTTTATATAAATTTTATTTATTTCTAGTAATTGCTTCAATATTTGATGCCATTAAACAATTTCCCAAAAGTAATCCAACTGCTTTGGATAAACTAGCCAAGGCCTATAATCTAGCCTAATCTATATGATAATGGTTAATGGAAGAAAAAAAAAAATCAAATAATAATAATTGTTAAACAATACAATAATAAAAAA
This sequence comes from Zaprionus obscuricornis, assembly GCA_037044475.1. Classification (NCBI taxonomy): domain Eukaryota; kingdom Metazoa; phylum Arthropoda; class Insecta; order Diptera; family Drosophilidae; genus Zaprionus; species Zaprionus obscuricornis. The sequence goes on along the minus strand of JBAMBR010003234.1, from coordinate 24,365 downwards.
AAAAGTAATAATAATATTAATTGAATTTCTGCTTCAAATTGTTAGCTATAATATATTTATGCATATTAAATGCTAGAAACAAACAATGAAAATGTATAAGTATAAATTGTTTTCAACGTTCAATAAATAAGATCAAGTTCATTTAAATATCATGATTTCTAATCATATAATTCGAAAAGCTTCTTTCTTTTAATTAATTTATACTAATCTAATGTTGCATACAAAATTCAACATAAATAATATATAAAACCAATAAATCAAATCTCTAGTTTTCCAATGAATATCAACGAGTAAATGAAAACCATTTTTTGCATGGAAATAGGCCCCTAGATAGACAGACGAAGAGAAGAAAATAAGAAATCAAAGTTATCTTTTGCTGAGCGACGATGTTATACTCTTTGGATTACTCTGAGATATGGCGCCATATTTTTTTTTGGCTCTCCGAAGCCTTCTGAGGAGGCACGTTACAAACTCTTGTCGAAAATTAATATACTCTCTGTAAGTGTATAAAAAGAATAAGAAACGCAAATGCGAACATGAATATGAAACGATGTCGTCGGCGTTGTCGTCGTTGTGATTGTGATTGTGGTCGCCCAGGGCTCTGGGCTCAGAGCAATGAATATTAAATAGCAAATTGAGTAATATGAATTAGTGTAATTTACATAAATCAGTGTATTAATTCAATCAGAGAAAGCTTCTACCTAAAATACATGCACACACACACACACAGACATACATACATATGTATGTCTTGTAAACAAATGGCTCCATTAAGTGATTTAAAGTTGAAACTGTGCGTTGATGGGTTAACAATTGCAGAATATTCATACATATGTATGCATGTATGTATGGGATCATTACAACACCAGCAGAAGGCGAGAAACAAAAACAACAACAATAACAACAACAAAAAACATTTGGTGAGAATTCTGAGCACAAGCCATTGCCGAAGCCGGATTTGTGTCAGCATTCGGTTCTCTGTGTAATTCCTCGTGCTCCAGCTAGAAATCAAAATACACTACAAACTCACACACACACACACACAGACACACACGTACACAAATAATTGCGTGAGAGCCGCTGTCACTGCCGACGGTCTGTACTAAGTAAACGTTGTAGATTTAACTTAAGCTCATTGTTTGCCACAGCTAGTTATAATTTAATTTACATTTTTTTTTTCATTTTTTCTTATCGCAAACGAACGTTCTCTCAATCGTTTGTGCTCTCCGCTCTCCCATTGCCGCCTGTGGAGAACATACAGAGCTTAAGCAAATGCAGAGCGTAGTTGCCAGATAAACGCAAAGCTACAATGAGCTAACGAACTGGCAACTCCACAGCCGAAGCTAAGCTTCATTAAGCAGAGATGAAGAGGCAGCGAAACGGAGCGCATGATCGACCGACCAGTTGTTGTTCACACTCTAACAGAATTAGATATTCGCGCACTGACTCTCGCAAATAAAAAAGAAAAAAAATAAAAAATAAAAACAAAAACAAAATCAAATAAAATAAATAAATTGTTCAACTAAAATAAATACAAATAGAAAAGAGAGAAAAAAAAAAAATAAAAATAAATACACATAAGTTTTGCATACATATAAATCGCGTATACGAAGCGTGAATACAGCGAACAATTACTGTTAAATACTAGAGAGTCAGAAACTAACGGAAATTTATGTGTAAGTGATATTTGTCTATGTGTGTGTGTGTGTGTGTATATTATTTTTACAAGTGACAAATTTAAATGCAATAATATATATAATATGCAAAATGAAATAAAATCAAAATAAAATACAAAATCAAGTGCAAAATTTTAGTTAAATTACAGAGAAAGCAAACAAAAGTAATAACAAAAACAACAACAACAGCAACAACTACATTGTGTTATTTATTGTGTTTATTTTTTTACTAACAACATAAAAAAAAACTAATTTAAAAGCATTATACGACGTTGGAAAAACTGGGAAATTGTTGCAAATTAAGAAAAGCCGTAAAATGTGTGCAAGTGGGCAAAGTAAATGCGAAATTCGCTGCGTTTTTTGCATGTGCATGTATGTGTGTGTGTGTGTGTCAGTGTGTGTTTGTATGACAATATATATATATACAGAGATCAGTTATACAGTTATATGCACATACGTATATAAAAAATGTGTTTGCAAAATTATCAACGGCCAAAACAATGAAACTCCCACCAAAATCACAGCAAAACACGCGCAGCATCAAAACTTGCAAGTGTGAGCGAGAGAGTGCGAGTGCGAGTGCGAGTGCGAGTGCGAGTATGCGAGAGTTTGTGAGCCATTGTGTAAAAGAGAGCGGCTTAAAAATACATCTGTAGATGAATACTACAAAAAAAATAAAATAAAATAAAATAAAAAATACCATAGTATACCCCGCTACCGCCACGTACAACGTTTACCTTTCATTTATACAAAAAGTAAAATAACAACAACAACGAGAATACAAGCAGCAAAAGAATGCAAAATAAATTTACGTTTTGTTATTGTTGTTGCTGTTGCTGTTGCTGTGACGGCAACTTTAACTTTTGTCTGGCAAAACGTCTTCAAACTCAAAGTGCCCGCCCACCTGCCGCACGATGTGCCTAATTTATGCTGAGTTCCGTCAAGCTTTAGAAATCACAATCCCCCTCCCCTCCTCATAGACTCTGCCAATTCTGCGCCTAGCACCAAATCAAAGCCGTAGACGTTTAACAAGAGATCTTGGCCAGCATTTGCTTAACTCTGTTTAGTTAAGCGTGCGACTCTGCTGCTGTCGCTGCTGCTGCTTCTTCGTTTATCTATCTGCTTTTTGCTACTGCTCTTGTTGTTGTTATTGTTGTCGATTTCTTCTTATTTTGTGCGCTTAACGCTTCATCGCTTGTCTCAACCTGTACCAAGCACAAAGCGTCAAGCATATACCATTCCAATAGCCCAAAATAAGACTAAAAACCAGCAACAACAACAGCAACAACAAGAGAAACAATAATAACAACACTGACAACAGCAGCAACAACAACAAAAAACCAATGAATATCAGCAAAAGACATAAAAATTCAACCGGTTGGTTGAGTTTCAAAGCCGCCGTCGTCTCTGACGTTTACTGCTGCTGCTGGCACTGCTGCTGTTGCTGCTGCTGCTTCTGCTATTGCTGTTGACGCAGCCTCAGCAACAGCAATAATAATTTGTAAAACAACAAAAAAAAAAAAAAATAACATTTATAAATAAAAGCAGCTTTGGGGGTAAAAAAATTTTGTTGTTGTTTTTTTTTTTGTGGCCAGGCGAGAGTGTGCCACAAATCTACGTCGATTGACAATTTGAGATTATTTAGCATAGTTTCTTTTTACCAGATCCGTAAGCTCTGCGCTTCTCTTTTATATATATATATATATTTTGATCAGAAAACAATAATGGAATATTCCATAAAGTTAAAAGATGTTCATAAATTAAATGCATATTATGCTAATTATTTTATAAATAAATATTTATGTTAATTATATTAAATTAGACAAGGACAATTTTTGAAAATTGCTTGCAAAAAAAATTTACAATTTAATTATAAATTTTTTTTTTTTTAGAGTTTTTTGACATTTACTTAAAATTTTTTATATACAAAAATTTACAATTTAATTATAATTTTTTTTTTAGAGTATTTTGACATTTACTTAAATTTTTTATATACAAAAATTTACAATTTAATTATAAATTTTTTTTTATTAGAGTTTTTTGACATTTACTTAAAATTTTTTATTTACAAAAATTTACAATTTAATTAAAATTTTTTTTAGAGTTTTTTGACATTTACTTAAAATTTTTTATTTATTTATTTTTATATATTTTATTAACGAAACTATGTTAATTGCATTCTTTGCAAATTTCATTGAGAGATCTGATAGAAAATATGATTCATATATTAAAAAATTTAATAAAAAAAAAAAACATAAAATATCAATTGCATTTGAAATTTTTATGACGCATTTTCTAGCGTTACGCTGAAAACTAAAATTTTCAAAAATTTTTTTCTTAGATCTTTCGCATGTCTAATTTTTTATTATCATATTTTAATAATACTAAAAAAAAAAAAAAAAAAAAAAAAATAATATCAATTGCATTTAAAATTTTTATGACGCATTTTCTAGCGTTACGCTGGAAACTAAAATTTTCAAAAATTTTTTTCTTAGGTCTTTCGCATGTCTCATTTTTTTTTTTTTTTTTTGGGGTGTCGTAAGTCGTCGTGTTGTATGTTTAATCAAAGCTTTAGAGCCTATGCGCTAATTAAATTTGATTAGTATGCATATTGTTATTTGTTGTTGTTGTTATTGTTATTGTTGTTGTACTCTCACTGTAAGGCAGACACATAATGCTAAGCCCCCTGAGCTGTCATACATATTCATATGTATAGCTATAGTAACTGAATATTTGTATGTCGTCGTCTATATTTACATTTCAAATACAAATTGAAATCATGAGTTAATGCTTAAGAAAAATTTGTATTTAGATAAAAATATCTATAAGATGTACAGAGCTAATCTGACTGTAATTGAAATGTTATCCAAAAAAAAAATCACATGCCAAATGGTAATTAGCACAGGCCAACAAACCAATAGCAAATATTATATCTGAATATCTGATATCTATATATTTTGGCTGCATATTATATTAAAAAAATTTATTAATATTTATAACTCAATATTTTTTTTTTTATTTTTCGCATGCTTCAGCTTTGACCGGCAAAAATCAGTTTTATTTAAATGCTAATCAAATGTTAAATATATATATATATATATGTGTATGAATATTGGAGGTGTGAGCCACAAGCAAAAGTCACAAAATTTTGACCGTAAAATGAAAAGCAGAAATATAAAAAAAAAATAATAATAATAAAAAACGTTTGTTATTTGTTGTGTCTCAAGGATGCGACGGCGCGCGCGCCCTGCAAAGCAATTGACCAGCCGCAGCAGCAGCAGCAGCAACAATCGATTCAACTCTGACTTTAACTTCCGGCTCTAGCTACTACTGTCAGTCTCAATATTTAAGCAGCAACAGCAACAACAACAACAAAAATTCTTAAGCAGCAGCAGGTTTTGTTTTTTTATTTTTATTATTTATCTTTAATTTTCTAAATGCTGCGCAGCTTCTTCAAAATAACGAATAATTTTTTCTTGGCGCTTTTTTTTATATTTTTGTTATTTTTTTTTTTTTCAAAATATATTTTTAGTTTAAATTGCTGAAGTTTTTGTTTGGCATTTATTTTGTTGTTGTTGTTGTTGTTGTTACTGTTGTTGTTGTTGTTGTAGCTGTTGCGTCAAACTAAATCAAATTACTTGAGTTCTTTAGCTTTGTTGTTGTTGTACTGCTGTCGCTGCGCTGCTGCTATCACTGAAATAAGCAATAACAACAGCAACAACAGCAGCAACAACAACAGCAGCAGCAGCAACAATAACAACAACATGAAGCTTTGCAAATATATCCATATCTCTGGTCGTCATTCAGTCACCGACGAAGCTAAAGCCAAAGGCAAAGCCAAAGCCGATGCCGATGCTGAAGCGTTAATTTAATCAAAATCATTGCGACAACACGACAAACAACAACGTCAATGAATGCGACAACAATAGCAACAACAGCAACGACTACAAACAGACGACAGAAAAAGACGAAAGCAAATTTCAGACGTTGATTGAAATACATATTTCTCTCATATTTTTTTTCTCTCTCGCTCTCGCTCTCCCTCGCTCTCTCTTATTCTTTTTTTTTGCCTATATTGATGCATTTTACAACAATACAACGGTGTAATTTATACAGTTGACATATATATATACATGCTATATATTATTTATATAGTTCATATAACTTCTAGATCAACAAAATTTTGTTGCGCATTTAAAAAAAAAAAAAACAGAACGAAATGCGAATAAACGCAGATAGTATGAACAACAGTTAAAGATAAAGAAACATAAGCAGACAGAGAGACACAGACACAGACTGACAACAACAACAACAACTGCAGCCAGCAGCAATAGCAACAGCAGCAGCAATTAAAGCAACAAAAACAACAACAACAACAACATTTCATTATTAAAAACGCAATTAAAAAGCGCAGAAAACAAGTAACAAAAAAAATAAAATAAAAAATACAAAAAAAATAAAAAATAAAAATACAAAAAAAAAATAAAATGATATTTAATCATTTGTAAATGATATATTTACTATATAGTAAGCGGATCTCTAGACTCTTTGAGATTCCTCAACAAATTATTATTGCATACTTACAAGCGCAAGCTAAGCAATCAACAAAATAAAAATGCTGATAACACAGCTACATATATATACCCATAAATATAAGTAAAATTCTCTTAATCTTATTGACATTTGGCAGACAGTTAGTTGACATATTTAACTAAACTATAAAGCAAAGTTGTGCGATTTAGCAGCTATAGCTGCTGAGATAGACGCTTATAAATTAATGCTTCATTTTAAGCTATAAATATTTAAAATTGAACACTAATCCCTTGTTTTTCTATAGTATTTATACTTGACAAAAACCTATTAATAGTCACTATAAATAATTTTTTTTATTTTTTTTTTTATCATTTTAATTGTTCACGCTGATCTTAACTCATGGGAATAAAAAAAAAAATGTGTACAAAAATTTCCATATAAAAAATAAAATTTTTATAGAAAACTAATAGAAACTTGGAAGTGACAACAACAAACAAAAATTTATAAAAAAAAAATAAAATGCTTTATCTTTAATTGCTTTCGAGTGAAAAGCAAAATAAAAAAAAAAAAACTTTTAAGTTCTAAAGTTTAAGCGTGATATTATGTCAAGTATGAAGAACTACGACGTCACTTTTAATATCAACAGAGACAGCAGCAGACTTAGCGATAGAGAATGCAAGTTAAGAGACGTAACGATATAAAAAAAAAAATATGCGAAATATGTAAACATTTCGTAGATCATATTATATTACATAGTATATATAGATAATTATATATATATATATATATATATATATATATATATATATATACAGACTTATTGCTTAGTATATAAAGTAACGTAGCTACTTGTATTTTGTTTATCGATTTATTCGTGGAATTATGAAAAACCAGAATAAGCGCACGACTCTATAATAAATATACAATATAATAGAATAGTAGATGAAGAAAAAAAATAAAATAAATAAATGAAGAAAAAAAATAAAGCTGGAAAATTTTCTAATCAAGTCTCTGAGCTTCATGTAGACATTTTATAGCATCGTCAAATTGCAATTTTTCGCATGTAAAAAAAAAAAAAATAATGTAAATAAAATGTGAAAAATAAAAAAAAAATATATATATATGAAAATGTTAAACAAAAGCAGTAGTAAAAATAAATAAAAGTTTTTTTTTATAAATAATAAAATTCTATTTTTTTTTGTATTATTTTGTAGAATAAACAGAATACCGAAGTCATCAATATGCTGTAGTCTATGGAATAGAACGAAAGGATGTCCCTAAAATATATAAACTTATTGGATATTAAACTATGACTACGAATATAGAATTTGAATTTCCGGACTTTGGTAAGTACAAATAACAAATTCTTTATAGTATAAATATCAATATCAAAATGTTAAATTAATCTCATTTTTTGGGATTTTCCAAGCGCTGCGCATTTAATCGTTTTTTTATCCGAGAATTAAAAAATTCATATTGCGACAGAAAAAAAAACCCAAGAACTTGAAAAGATTATAAATTTATGGCAATGATATTTAGCATAGTCAGCATATTATTAACGCATATTCTATAGAAGATTTCATAATGCTTGAAAGTAGAAAAGAAATGTTAAAAGAGAAAAAGAAAAATTTCAACTTCAAAGATATAAAACGCTGCTGATGAGATGCATAGATAGATAGATAAAGTTAGCTGTAGATATGCAGATTTATAGATAAACAAAAATTGTTTATCATGATCAAAATTATAATGGCCTCTCGCAAGGTTATCAATAGCAAAATAAATTGTCCTTCAGCCTGGTCTCTAAAATATGCGCTTCAACTCGCAGCACAAACAGTCGAAATAAGTTAAACAAGAAGAAGTAGTAGCAGTAAAAGAAGAAGTAGTAGAAGTAGAAACAAAGTGATGGCTACCGAAAATAGAAGTCAAATAAAATAAATTGATGTAGCAGTCGTTGTCGTTGTTATTGTTGTTGATATGCTTAACAAATTTCAGCTTGGAGCTGGCAAATAGACAAGAAAACACACACACAGACACACACAAACACACTGAGCAACTAGAGATATATGACTCTATATATACTATATACTTTATATATATATATATATATACATTTATTTTTTATACATTTCTAAATAATGTCGCCTAGTCCTGTATACTCCCTCTCATGCTCATGCAACTGTTCTCTGCCCTCCCCCCATGTAGAATTGCGCCTGAAAAGGAGCAAAACATTTTGTTTGATCAATAATCAGAAAACGTAAAACTCGAAATATTTGTACACTGTTTGGAATGTTCACAGCTCAAACAGCAGTGCATAGAAATTTCACTACGAATTTGACGTTAAGACGCGCGCAATAATCAACTATATAGAAATTACTATATACTATATATATATATAAAGATAAACTATAAAGTGCGACGGCTAAATGTGTGCTAGAACATGAGAAAATTAATACTTGGCATATTGATAAAAAAAAATGAAAAAATAAAAAAATTTTTTATAGCATTTAGAAAAACAGCTTTCTGCCATTTATTACAATGTCAAAATGCAAAACATATGAAAGAAACATTAAAAAAAAAAAAGAAATTATTAATCGCATTAAATGATGAGATGAAATTGAAAAAAAAAAAACACTTGTGAAAACAATAATTTGATTTAATTTTTATTTTGTTGTTTTTTTTCTATATGATTTGATTGCCTATTAATTTGGTTTCATTTTCAATTGTATTTTCGCTTTCAATTACTTTATATTTTTCTTTTAAAGCTTCTGCACGACGCGTTCTCATTTGCTATATACAACACTACATCTTACTCTTTCTCGCTTTTGCATCTCTCACACTCGCTTGCTCTCTCTCTCTCTCTTACACTCTGACTCTCTGACTGTCTTTCTGTTTTTCGCTCTGTGTTTTGTTGTTGTTGATTAACTTTTCGAGTGCTAAGTTAATACATTGTTTTTCTGTATGTGTGTGTGTGTGTTTTATTTTTATTTTTTTTTGTTATTTTTTTTTCTTTTCTTATTTATGAAAATCGCATTTTCACTGCTCAGCGAGTTGTGAAAAGTGCATCAACCGCATGTTCGCTCACATGTGCGTTAGATAATTGTAAAAATTTCATTGTATACAAACTCCAAAAAAACAAACAACAACAACAACAACAAATTATCTTCTTTTATCTATATTTCATCTGCTGTGAACGAATCGAATCTTTGGCAAAACAAAAAAAAAAAATTCAATTTTTAGTGCATCACGTTAAGGCCTAAACGAAAGGCGAACACAGCTAAAAAAATATAAAAAAAAAATAAAAATAAAAATTATTAACGCGTTTCAAATATTTACTTGAAAAAAAACTTTTGTTCAACAGTTCAACAAAAACAATAAAAATAAAAAAATAAAATACAACAATTATGGATTATCCCAAGACTTTAAATGGTAATTTAGCTTTACACGTGCTAAAACACAATCTCTACAAGGTGTGCTTGTGTATGTATGTGTGCGTGTGTATGTGTGTGTGATGCTTATATGCTTTTTGCATAAATTACTTAAATTGATATTAAAATTTAATCACAAACTTGAGCAGCTTTTAGTTTCTTTCTTTATTTATGTTTTTTTTTTATGCTGCTTATCGATCAAACAATTATAATATATTATATATTCTATTTTATTTGTTGTCTGTTATCAGCTGATTATACAGTTACTTTAGCCTCTTAAATTTTAACATTTTGATTTAATTCTAATGAATATTAAATGTATCACATAAAGGGACACATTAAATATCTATTTATATATATTGAAAACGTTGTGTAAACGCCCCTTAAAAAAAAAAGTAAAGCAAAACAACAACAACAAAAATAAGAGAATATCTAACAGAAAAATGTCTGAGTCAGCAAAGCAGCGCTGTGCGCATAAAAAAAAATAATAATAATAAAATATAGACATGCAAAGCGCAAGTGAAATACATATACATATATATACATACATACAGATAAATCCCTAGTTAATATAAGCTGAGATGTTCCATTTTATCTGTGGCAGCCAAGAGAATTAAAAGCAAATTAATTGTAACAGATCTTCGCCGACATTCGTCATTTTATACTATTTAATAAATCTCTCAGTACTGTCAGTTTGCATTTCTGCATTTCTACAGTTTCTTGTGCTGTTAACTTAAGTAGCTTAACAGCAAGAATATATATATGTTAACTTACCGGCAAGTTAAAGGATCTGTTAACATTTACAATTAATGCGATAAGCTTATATACGCCTGTTAAGCTTAACAGTTGTCTGTTCTTTAACAGCTAGCTCTAAAAGCAACTGTTAACACGTGCGCTGTTAACTTTTAACAGTTCGATTATATACTACATCTGTTAAAGGATCATTAAACAGCTGCTGACAACAATGCTCTGCTGTTAAGTTTAACAGCGCCCTTAATATCTGCCATTTAAATTTGTATTCACATTCAATATTCTATTTTCTACTACAGCTCGCCCAGATTTTATGGATGGCATCGACAATGAAGATCTTGATTTGTTTATGCAAGCCGCCGGTGTGGGTGGACTGGATGATGGCGGCGCACAGCACAGCAATAATAATGGCGATTTAAATGGCGTAGAGCACACACTTGGCGGTGTTTCCAAATTGGAATCGCCACATACACCGCCCATGAATGTCCTGGATGCACAGCTGTCAGGACGTGTAAGTGCCATGGCAATGCCGCTAGCACATTTGCCAGAGAGTCCACCAGATTCGGGTTCAGAGCCTGCATATAGTCCATTGGGTGAATCACATGGTGTGGCAATAACAGGCGGACGTGAGCTTATTTATCCAGGCTTAGCATCCAGCATGCAGCAGCATCAACAGCAACATCAACATCAACATCATCAACAGCAACAATTGTCAAATTTATTGCAAACGGAATTGGAATTTGCATCGCCATCGCAACCGCAGTCACAAGGACATCATTTTGTGACGCCAACACAAGATGTGCGAGTGAAACATGAAGCTGGTCTCATTATGAATGCCAATAGTTTACTTTGCCAGCAGCAGCAACAACAACAACAGCAGCAGCAGCTAAACGAACAACAATTGCTGCCACTATCACTACATCAACAGCAACAACAACAACAGCAGCAGCAGCACCAGCAACAACATCATGACATGCCACAAGATCAACTGCTGTATCAGCATTTTGACAATGGACATGGACTCTATGCCTCGAGTAGTTATCAAAATTTGGCCAACATGTCAACCTGCATGTTAACCTCATCTCTGGGATTGAGTGATCGTGTTCAGGTTATAGGCACAAGTCAATTATCATTGAATCGTAGCTCAACACCATCGACTCCAGTGCATTCATTGTCACGTAAACGTAAAATGTCAACACAATTGGATTGTCCAGAATTTGGACCAGTGGCCAAACATGATGCTGGCCTATTGATGAGTCCATTGCGTCAATCGCATCATTCAATCACAAATGTAATTGTACCGCCAATCAATAGCAACAGCAGCAATACCAGCAGTAATAATAGCAACAGTCACAACGATCATAATGATCTAAGAAAGACACAGACACCCGCCCATTCACATTGTTCCGCCTCCGTATCACCTGCATTATCTGGCATTAATTCTCAGGCCGATAATAGCTTGGATGGACAGACAAGTAATGCAGCTGCTGGTTCTGGATCGGGTAGTGAAGCTGGTGATCCAGCATTAACACAATGTATACGGTTTAGTCCATTTCAACCGGAAAATTGGCATAAATTATGCGATCAAAGTTTGCAGGAGTTATCAGTTATCTATTATCGTGTAGATGCCGATAAGGGTTTCAATTTTAGCGTCTCCGATGACGCATATGTGTGCCAGAAGAAAAATCATTTTCAGGTCACCTGCCATGCACGACTCCAGGGAGATGCCAAATTTGTAAAGACACCGTCCGGCCTAGAGAAAATAAAATCCTTCCATTTGCATTTCTATGGTGTAAAATTTGAGGCACCCAATCAGACCATACGTGTGGAGCAAAGTCAATCCGATCGCTCAAAGAAGCCATTTTATCCAGTACCGTAAGTATATTCTCCCCCAAAATCTATTATCTATTATCTTCAATTTTCTTTTCCTTTTTTTTTGTTTTGCAGTATCGATCTCCAGAGCCATATTGTCAGTAAAATAACCGTAGGACGTTTACATTTCTCGGAGACAACCAACAATAATATGCGTAAAAAGGGTCGCCCAAATCCTGAGCAACGTTTCTTTCAACTTGTCGTCGGTCTACATGTACACACAACATCCGGACATTTTCCCATCGTTAGCCATGGCAGTGAACGGATTATTGTACGCGCCTCAAATCCTGGACAATTTGAATCTGATGTTGATCTTTGCTGGCAACGTGGCATTACACAAGAATCCATCTTTCATGCTGGACGTGTTGGCATTAATACAGATCGTCCCGATGAAAGTCTTGTGGTGCATGGTAATCTTAAGGTATCCGGCCATATTGTACAGCCCAGCGATAGTCGTGCTAAACAAGAAATAGCAGAATTGGATACATCTGTACAATTGCGAAATATGCAAAAAATTCGTATTGTACGTTATCGTTATGAGCCAGAATTTGCGGTACATTCGGGACTGAGACGTGAAAGTGATACACGTGAAATTGTTGATACTGGTGTAATTGCACAGGAAGTACGTGAAGTAATACCGGATGCAGTGCAAGAGGCTGGCAGCGTTGTGTTGCCCAATGGAAATGTCATTGAGAACTTTTTGCTGGTCAATAAGGTAAAAAATATAAAACGTTATTATTTCAAATATTCTACACACACTTATCGATATTTCTACAAAACAATTATCGATCGATTATTTGTGTACACGCTTGTTGCGTCAATGTTGAAGCGTTGCCATATATACAAAAATAGGTTGCAGTATTTTTGAGTCGAAACCGTTAAAATGTTGAGCTAGTTAACATTTAATTAAAAGTCGAATATTAAATTGTGAATATTAACACAATTTGTGAAATAGACACACATAAAAACTACACACATACATTTCTCATTGGTTTTTCATTTATACATTATTATATATTTAGGATCGTATACTAATGGAGAACATTGGGGCTGTCAAGGAGCTGTGCAAAGTAACCGGTTCGCTGGAGACACGCATTGAGCATTTGGAACGTGCCAGCAGCCATCATACAAATCAACAATTGCGTGCCAAGGATTTACTCGAGCCACGTTGCATATTACCGCCGCGTGCCTTTATATCAAATAATCGCAACGATGGCTATGAAATCTGTTCAAGTCGCATGATGCAGATCATCATTTTTTTACTAATCATTGTTATGGCAGCCTGGTGAGTCTTGGCAAGTTAAAGCAGTTTAAGAAGTTGAACCTAATGCACTAATCATTTTGTAGTCTGGCAGCCGTTTCAACGTTGTATTTTGTGGAGCATAACAAGCAGCAGCAGCAACAACAGCAGCTGGAAGGTTATCAAATGTTTGGCGACAGTCGCCTCTTTCGACCGGATGCTACGTCGCGTATAAGTGACGAGGATCGACTCAATTTTCAGCATAATTTACAGACGTTGTTCAAGAACAAGACACATGGCGCCTGGTCACCATTAATATATTCAGCGAGCACTACACGACCCGCTGCACTGCGTCCGCCATACGCTGTCGCTGGCGGTGGCGGTGGTGATATTGATGAGGCACAGGAAAAGGAAGAGTTAACTGCTGTCATGAGTAATCCGCAAGTGCATCAGTCGCTAAGTAATGCCAATATAAGAATTACAACAACAGCACCACGCAATAGCAACAACAACAACAATAAAACAATTGTAAGCAAAAACAAAGCCAAGTGGCCCGTCTCGCAAGAGATATTACGTCCCAGTGGAAATCAAGGTGTTGCACAGAAGTTGTTGCAAAGTGTACGTGCTGCTGTTGTTGGCAAATCTCTAGGTGCCACCAATAATAATACAACAACAACAACGACGACGACAACAACAAATACATCGTCAGAGAAGCCACAAGGTATTCCGCTGTCACAAGACTTTGAGAATAATTCTATAGATGTTGATGCACAGCTACAGCAGCAACAGCAATTAAAACAACAACAGCAACAACAGCAGCAGCAGCAACAACAATTGAAGCAACCATTGAAGCTGGACGAGCATATTGTGGTAGTGGGCACCATTGCCAGCACTGCTGTGGATAATGCTGCTATACTTGATGCTGGACAAGCGATACGTAAACTAAATGCTGGCGATGCTGCCATCTATAATGTCTACAAGACAGTATCACCACCAACGGCCAATCTGGCATTGACCACCAACAAGGTGAGCACCGAGCAGAGTCAAATACAGAGTACACTTTCACTGGCATTGGATGTGCCACCGCCGGCGGCTGTGGTGGTGCGTAATAACAGTGGCGGTGGTTCAGGCAAGGATTCAGCTGATGCCTTGGATTTGCAGAATTTAAGCAATACAAATGAATCTGAGTCTGCAGATAATCCCATAACAGCATTGTTTGGCTTTGAATATTCGGATGCTGGGCTACGGGATTCAAGTGTCGGACGACGTTCGGCCAATCAGCGTAGTCTTGACTGGATACGACAAAAGAATCTAAAGACGCCGTTGTTTGGTCAGCCGGCCGAGTGTAAGAAAGGCCAAGCGGCCATCAGTGACAATTGTCAGGTAAGAGAAGACACAGCACCAAGTGAACAACAATTAATCTTTGCATCTTCTTTTGCAGTCCACCTGCTTTGAGCAACTGCAGCCGGCTGCAGCTGCAGTAGATAATGTGGATGCAAATGTCAAGCATCAGCATGTCGAGGAAGAGCTACAATCTTCTGAGCATGATGCTGATATATTAATCATACAGCCAGTGGGCAATAACAATGAGACGAACATTAACATAAATAATAATGCGCCAGTGCCACGTGTCTATCATGGCAAAAGTTCACATAATACAGCCGCAAGAGCCAAACAATTTTCTAGCGATACCGATAACATTCCTGGTGAAGATGCACCATATACAGTGCTTAATGATGCACCTGCTGCAACTGTTGATCGTCATCTGCCTGCTGATCATATTGAACTGTTACCTAAAATTGATACGCCACCCGCTGGTGCAATCGCTGCAGTTGCAGCAGCAGCTGCAGCACCAATTGTAACTGTAACAGCACCAGCGGCACCACATCAAGTTGACTGCTGGAGCATCTCAAGCTGTGTGCTGGCAGCACAAAATAATTATACCATCGATGTCGAACACTTTTGTCCAAGCTCTGGCAGTTCCCTTAATGTTAGTTATACTGTGCCAGTATCACGTTATCTACAAGCTGCTAACTTGGAGCTGCACTTCAGGTGATACTCAATGATTTTATAATCCCAAAGGCTAAATTAATTTATACTATTTATATATTTACAGCTCGAATAAGGCATTGCTCTGGTCCATTTGCACTGATGAGGATCAGAGTAAAACGAATGCGGGGGCACAATTGAATGAGGATGATGATGCACCACCAAGTAGCTGGGTTAAGGTCTTGAAACAATTGGGCAACAATAAGTTAATCCTTGCACTGGATATGCCCAATCGTGGCAATTTTATACGCAATTTTATGCTACGTGCCAGTCCAGATTTGGATCAAGTATGTAATAAAAATGTCCTTATTTATCATCAATTAATCCTCATGATCTTTTGTAGCAAAAATTATGCGATGACAACGCCCATGTGGCAAATCCCATACTCCAGTACAACTTTAGCATCGTAAGAGATTGTGATTAGAGTTAACAATTTAATTTATGCCCCACGGATCGTAATATTGGAACCAAAACATGACACGCAGCAAAACATGCAACAACATCTGCAAAACTGCAAACTGCAACTGCAACAAAATGCATAAAAACATTTATCAACAATTTTAAATAAAATATTTAGTAAAATGAAAATTGCGTTTTTTTTTTTTTGTTTTCTATTTTCAAATAACACTTATTATTATTGACTTATCGCGAACTATCGTTTATCGATTAAGGCTAAACGGCAAACGGTTGATCTTTGCCATCTTCATGATATTTAATATATGTCTCGCCATGCGTAAAGTCCTTTGTGCCCTCCAAGCGGCCACGTGGTGGCGCCTTATCATAGTCAAATGCTTTCTCTGATTTGCCAAATAATTGATTTGCCATTTCGATATCCTCACGATATTTGCCAACAACAACTTTTTTACCGCTTATTGGATCGGTTATGTCACCAAACGGATAGACGACTTTTTCCACGCTGTGTGTAATGAGACGGGTCATACGCTCAGGCAGCTCACGTATGAGCACCACATCGCCGGTTTTACATACCTTTTGTGGATCGTGTGCAAAGAAGAATGTATCCTTTTTGAAATACTGCAAGTGATAAAAATTAAATATTAAATTTCATGTCCATCAGTAAGTGTAACAACAACAAACCATGTTTAGATTCTTGTCCAATTCCATGCGGCGTATACGTATCTTTGAGGCATTCTGTTTAATGCAGGGCATGCATTGTCCCATTAGTAACAGTCCGCGCGCTGCCATTTTAATTAATAATATTTACAAAACTATAAAAAGGAATTCAGCTAGGGAATAAATTGTAGAAATTACAAAAATAATGTGACCAGTTTCGCAATAAACATGAAATACTAAAATACCACAAATCAAATAAAATACTAACATTTGCATAACAGGTGTGTGTACACACTGATAATCAGCTGTTGTGCATCTGTTGTGTACACACCTTGTGTCCGATAAGAAACAGTTTTTGTGTTGTTTGCTCATAGTTTAAAGCATAAATATTACTCAAATTACATTTTATTACAATTTCAAGGCGCCCAATCAACTGCATGTAATAAGAAAATTGCAGTGGTGCAAAAAGAACGCACGCTTACGTCATCATAATGGTAAATAAACAAAGAAGCCATAGTACATGCCATATACATATATATTAAGGGGAAGGCAGGGCGACGCACTTGATAAACCAAAACTGATAAGTAGTTAAAATCATATTATTATAACATTAAAGTAGCATAATTATTTAATCTACAATACTATTAACAAGCTAGAGTCAAAGTACAGTTCATTACATGCAAACATATATGATTTTTCCTTTCGTCTGAAAGCTAAAAAAAATTGTCATCTCTAATTTGCGTATTAGAAAATCGCAAGGAAGAGAATATGAAATTATTTTTTTAGCCGGTACCCATAGGGTATAATAACTTTATGACACCAGCAAATGTATGTAAAGCCCACAAAGAGGCGTGGCCGACCCTATATAGTATATATATTCTTGATCAGCAAAATCGGATGGGCCATGCCCGTTTTTCCGTCCTTGTTAACAGAGACTGGAAGAGCTTATTATTATATTTATAATTATATTTTTAGAGCTACGAAGATGAGGATTATCATGTGGATTCATTCCCAAAAGATTTCGGCTATGGTGCCTTCGATCAAGATGGTTTAGATCTGGAACCCAATGCGTCTAGCAACAGCGAGACAAAACCAAGAATTTTGTTAATGGGTTTACGACGCTCTGGAAAAAGTTCAATACAGAAAGTTGTTTTCCATAAGATGTCACCGAATGAAACATTATTCCTTGAATCAACCAGTAAAATTGTTAAAGATGATATCAATAATTCCAGTTTTGTACAATTTCAAATATGGGATTTTCCGGGACAAATAGATTTTATTGAGCCAACATTTGATTCAGATATGATCTTTGGTGGCTGCGGAGCACTTGTTTTTGTTATTGATGCAAAGGATGATTATAACGAAGCATTGACCAAGTTTAAAAATACTGTTATTAAAGCATATAAAGTAAATCCACGCATTAAATTTGAAGTTTTCATACATAAGGTAAGAGAAGATAATGTAGTGTTATCTGTTATCACATTTGATATATACAGCTGTTAATATTCCCATAGGTTGATGGTATAAGTGATGATTCAAAAATGGAATCGCAACGTGATATACATCAACGTTCATCGGATGACCTCAGCGAGGCGGGACTTGATCAAATACATCTTAGCTTTCATTTGACTTCGATTTATGATCATTCAATATTCGAAGCATTCTCGAAAGTTGTACAGAAACTTATACCACAGCTGCCCACGTTAGAGAATCTATTAAATATTTTTATACCCGTAAGTTGAAGTGAATGTTATGCTGTACGTGAAATTAATATCAATTGTTCATTTTGCAGAATTCGGGCATAGAGAAAGCATTTCTCTTTGATGTCGTATCCAAAATTTATATTGCAACAGATTCATCGCCAGTTGATATGCAAGCTTATGAGCTATGCTGCGATATGATTGATGTTGTTATAGATCTATCCAGCATATATAGGTATAGAAAATTATTTTCTTATTATTTATATATAATATTAAATTGTCTCTTTAACATATTAATTGCAGCTCTGAGGAAACTGCTTTCGATAGTGGCAGCTCTAGTCTAATTAAACTAAATAATAATACCATACTCTATCTACGTGAGGTGAACAAATTTTTGGCCCTCGTCTGTATATTGCGTGAAGAGAATTTTAATCGTCAAGGTGTTATTGATTATAATTTTATATGCTTTCGTGATGCCATTAGTGAGGTCTTTGAGCTGCGACTGAAGCGACAAAAAATGCTTGAAAATGCCGATCAGGATGATGATGATGAGATGATGACTGATGATCAGGGTATAACAATGGACTGTTCAAATCATGACAATGATCCAAATACTATTGTATCTCGAGCACCGAAAATAGCCTAAATCGCATAATTCCAGTGACCTTAAGCGCTCTCTGTGCATTCTATCGCTATCGCATAACTTTTCTTCTCATAATCTTTATACGTGTGCACAGAAAATGAAACAAAAAAAAAAAAAAAATTTATTAATTCAAATTTAACTACTTCTATTTCTCTAATATTGGATCAGTTTTTGTCATTATTATTATTTTTATTATCAACTATTTTATGTTTATTTTTTTTCTTATATCAAATTCTTTGTTTAATATTTTGTTAATTCATTTGTTTAATCGCTTCGCTGCTCAGTACAATGAGAGAAACAAAATTGCCCAGCGTATACATTATCAACACAAATAATAATATGTATATTTTTAAATAAAACTTATATTAAAATGATATTATTAATAACAAATTATTTTGTGGCGGCAAAATTTTGAATGAAAAATAAATGATTCATCGATAGTTTTCTATATTTACATGCAATATTCAACAAGTGGCCGTAATATATCGATGTTATACTAAGCGAGCATTAATTTTATCGAACCATCGATATAAATAGCATGCACGATATTACGATAGTTTTATATCACTGACATCTCTAGTGCTCCTACCATAGACAGGTCGACGGCGACACTTTATGTATGTGTGCGTGCTGCTCGGTCATACAGTAGTGAAAAATGAGCTGCGAACAGCAGTAGAATTAATACTTGATGCGTTTCTAACAAAAAAAAAAAAACATCAAAATTGTTGTTTTCTTCTTTTACATAAATTGTGTTAATTAAATTATAGTTGTTACTGTGCATTTGTGTGTGTGTTTCTTCTATGGACTAGCACAAAACGACAAGAAAAACGTATTAAAAGAAAAAAAAAACGAGTTAGTCTACGTCGGGTGAAAGAAAGAAATTGTGTGCATGTTTGTGTAGTGCTGTGAGTGAGAAAGCAATAACAAAAATACCAACAACAACAACAACAAGAGCAACAGCAATAACCTGGTCTCGTATGTCCGCTTTCCTTGCTCAACTTACGGTGCTTTTCTGTGCCCACAGTGCAGGCAAAGTGCAGCCGCAGCCTGAAAATCAACGCCGCGTCGCAGCCACAACGACGACGACAGGTGCGTACGAAGTTTCTACTTTCGTTGCGTAAATAATTTCTATCTTTGTCTCTACTATCTACTATCTCTATCTCTATCTCTGTCTCTGTCTCTATTTTAACTCTTCATCTCTGTTGCTTTATATTGATTGTTCAAAAGCCGCAGCAGCATCCCATGGACAATAGTTGTGTATTCATTCATTCATTCATTTGACTACAAAATTTTCAGACACATAAATAAAGTGAAAGGTGGTGCTGGCACATCTCTTCAGTGTCTTTTGTCAAAGGCCCCTCCCTCCCTGCCTCCCTTCCCCAACCCTTTTCCCCTCTTTCTATATCTATGTATCTTGCATCAAATAACAAAAAGAAAAAAAAAACACATTTTGCACAATAATATAATTGTAATCTACTAACAAATTGTTCAATTCTGTTTATTGTTGCTTATATGGTAATATTAACATTGGAAATATGAGAATATTCAACTGCAGCCACAGCAGTTTAACAATATGTGTGTGTGACAGAGATAGTAGATGTGTGGCGAAAATGAGTGACAAGAGCGCAAGTATCAGGGCGATGGCAAATCAATAATCTGGATAAAAAAAAAAAAAAAAAATCGATAAAAATAATTGCAAATTTCACTGAAAAAGGTGAAAATTGAAACCTAAAGCAGAAGAATCGAATATCGATTAAACAATAATACGCTGTGTATGTATGAATGAGATAGATAGAGCGAAAAGCGAGAGTAGCAAAAAAAAAAAAACTTGACAACAGAAATAATAATAAAAAAAAAAATTTGCAAATCTATAGAAATTTTTGCAATATTTTACTTCTTTTGTTATAACTACAGCTGCAGCAGCGCAGCTGTTCGTAATAGTTAATAAAAAAATATAAAAGTTAATGAATATTGCAAATTTTTTTAGCTGTGCTTCCCGCATGTTGATTATGTCATGAACGGAAACGCAATGTTTGTATGTATGTGTGTATGTAATTTTATTTTATTTTTTTTATCTACAAAAACATATAACGATTTTTCGAAGCCATCCCCTAAAAAGGCTCCAACAATAGCTCAGAGACTTAAGTATATGTACATTTATGTACATACATGACATCATAAATATGTATACATATTTATAGCTTTTTTTTTGGCCATTTCCTACCTCAAGCGGCTTTTAACATGCAATTTCCCCCAAAAAAAAAAACAAAGCAAAAATGTTGAGGTTATGTCTGCTTACATTTTGCCGGGTGGTTTGACAAAATTTGTCGCCCCGGCATGATGTTGAGGGTTGTTTACACACACACACACACACAAATATTGATTGACCATGGCAGCGACAATAAAAATTGTAGATACAGATTACAGTAAAGATAACATAGTAACAGTTAAACTGTTAAACTTACAGTTTATTTGCTTTAATTGTTTGCTAATTTGTAACTAAAAATGAAAATTTGAAGTTCCGTTAGCTCACCGAAACATTTGTCTAGTTAAGAATGGAGTGGGATGGGAGAGGGAGAAGGGGAGGGGGGGTAAATTTGTGAACCTGTCGTTAGGGTAACCAAAAAGCGTTAAGTGTGTTAATGTTTTATTATTAATGTTGCAAACACGTGCGACTTCAAAAGTTTTCATTTTTCTTTCTTTCTTGCTTGCTTGCTTCTCTAACAACATGTTCAACTCTTTTGGTGTATAGGGCGTGCCCCTCCTAGGCATAAGTCTTTGTTTTTTTTTGAGGGAGCTTGCATAAAGAAATCTGAAAAAAAAAATAAAAACTCGAAACATTTGTAGGCAAATTAAATTGCTAACAAAGCGTGAAGTTGGTTACTGGATTTTGTTGTTTTCCACACTCTTTAAGTTCATATTTCTATGTGTGTGTATGTGTGTGTGTACATATGTTTTTTTTTTTCATTTTCTTATCTGTTGAACAAACATTTGCCGTTATTGTTGCTGTATGCAATCAGAGTGTCTTTGAAATTGTTTTCATCGATTTCTTTCTTTCTTTCTCCTACTTCCGCAGGCCAAACACAATCCAATCAGAGGCAACAGACAATTGCTTTTTTTTATACATATTCTGCTACACTTTTTCTCTCATTTGTTTTGTTGTTGTTGTTGTTTTTTTGCCATCATTTATTTTATTTTTTTCTTTTCTCTGTGTTGTTCTCCATTTGCGATACTTTTTACTTGCAATTGTTGTTGTTGTTGTTGCTGTTCTTGTTGGCTGCGCCTGTTCTCTGCTGTTCATACGTTTTACATTTTGCTGGCTACCAAAGCGGAAGCGACGTCATTTATGTAAATTGTTTGCGTGACATTTCTATAGAGAACCCATATTACAAACTGGTGTATGTGCACGCCCCTAGTTGAATTAACTGCAACACTATTGTTATGAATACCGAACGAGCGACCGACCGACCGACCAGCGGGCGGACAGAGATTGTTTGTTACCATGGCGGCTGCGCTCTATAAGCTTCTATGATGGCCATAAAATAGTCCAATTCTATGCTGTAGCATAGTAGTGTACAGTAAAATTTACATTTCACAAATGAGCGAAGTGTGCCTGTTATTTTAATGTTAACAGTTTATAACATTTCTATGTATGTACATATGTATGTTAAGCCAGCTGTTGAGCAACAGTTGTAAACTGCAAGTGTTGTCATTAAAACTAACGATAGTTAAATCTATGTTATCGATAACACGATCATTGTGCATTGCATGTACACATTTATTGCATACTTTTTTTTAATTTTATTAAATACTAAACGTTACTGTTAATCAATTGAAGGCAATCGATATTAAAATTTAATGCACATTATCGATATACGTTTGTCATGCTAGTGAAATGCTTATTTTGTGGTATGGTATGCTGCATAGAAATCTATTTTTTACCACTTAAATGTTCTCCCACAGTGGTTTGCTGCTCTATTTTCTGACAAAACCGAAAAATCTGTTTTTGCTTTTTTTTTTTAATGACCTTAACAGAATTTCATATGCTTTTTAGCTTTTTGTGCCCTTCTTTTGCTATACATTCAAATTGCTTTTCGTTATGTTGCTGTGTGTGTGTGTGTGCGACTCTACACTTTACAGGCAGTTTTAGCTATTGTTGTTGTTGTAGCTTATTTTTTTAGCTCGTTGAAGTTGAATTTGTTGTTGTTAGACTCTTGTTGCCTAAATTATCTGTCTGTGCGCTAAAGTTCAGCGAGGTGAAACGGTTAAATGTTAATACTGCCTGGAGGCTGTCTATGTATATGTATGTGTGTGTGCTCCATTTAGTTGAAACCTTTACACGCATACATATACACACGAATACTGGGTGTTCACTGCGCTGCATTAAATGTTGGTTCAATGCACTTGGTATTTATGATAAACTACAAATTAAGTATGCAGTTTTTTTCCCCCTGAGTTATTGCTCAACTTTACCATGCAAACAACTCAGCAAAAAGCATGTAAAGTTTAACAAAATAATATAATGCGCATTGAGGGCATATATAAAATGTACAATCAGCCGGAGCAACGCACTATAATATCTCGATATATGTATGACGCATTGAATATTGCCAAGCTAGTCTAAAAACAAACAAAAAAAAGTAAAATATACATACATATGTACATATAATATATGTATGTATGGAAATACAACACGTACAAATGTGTGAATGACCGATATAGCATGACCAGAAATGGCACACGCGTCGTCACACACACACACGTACACATCCAAACTCACACTTATTGAACGTCATAAAAATCTTTCGAAAATATTTGGAAACAATGAAAAATGAGAAAAAGAAAAAAAAACTGAAATGTGCTAAGTCTTTCGACCCAATGAAAGAAATCTGATCAAATTTTCACTCAGAGCAGAAAATTTGATCAGTTTCTTTCATTGGGTCGAAAGACTTAGCACATTTCAGTTTTTTTTTCTTTTTCTCATTTTTCATTGTTTCCAAATATTTTCGAAAGATTTTTATGACGTTCAATAAGTGTGAGTTTGGATGTGTACGTGTGTGTGTGTGACGACGCGTGTGCCATTTCTGGTCATGCTATATCGGTCATTCACACATTTGTACGTGTTGTATTTCCATACATACATATATTATATGTACATATGTATGTATATTTTACTTTTTTTTGTTTGTTTTTAGACTAGCTTGGCAATATTCAATGCGTCATACATATATCGAGATATTATAGTGCGTTGCTCCGGCTGATTGTACATTTTATATATGCCCTCAATGCGCATTATATTATTTTGTTAAACTTTACATGCTTTTTGCTGAGTTGTTTGCATGGTAAAGTTGAGCAATAACTCAGGGGGAAAAAAACTGCATACTTAATTTGTAGTTTATCATAAAT
>JBAMBR010003233.1:0-82092 GCA_037044475.1 Zaprionus obscuricornis | reverse complement strand
ATCTTCCTGTCGTGTCCCTCTGTACACCTTGGGTACCGGGTATCATATAGTCAAGCACACACACGACTGTAGCTTTTCTTACTTGTTATAAATATTTGTTTTTTTTTTTTCTGTTACAGCGCCAACGTACACTGAAACAATTCAATTGCACACATTGCTCCAATAAATATACAACAGCAAAATATCTGAGCATGCATCTAAAACTAAGTCATCCAAATCCAAGGGGCTTCAAGTGTAATGATTGCAATGGCATCTTTGATGCTGAGCGTACATTAGAAGCGCATCGAAGGAAAATGCATACGGAATTCTTTTGTCATTTATGTGATAAGATTTATAAAAGTTCAAGGACACTCTTACGTCACATACAAGGACATTCGGGTGAACGACAATATAAATGTGATTATGAGAATTGTGGTAAAACATTTGTTAGTCAACATAATTTAACATCACATCGCCGTGTACATAATACGGAACGTAATTATGTATGTGAACTTTGCGGTTATCGTTCACGTTATCGCGGTGCATTAATTGTCCATAGACGTAGTCATACCGGTGAGAAACCATTCAATTGTCAAACATGTGGACGTTGCTTTGCATCAAAATCATTATTAAATGAACATCAGGCAATGCATGCAACAGATCGTCCATATAAATGTGATAGCTGTGATGCAACATTTGCACGCCCCAAGGCTTTATATCATCATAAGCATTTACATTTAAGTATTAAGAAATTTAAATGTAAAATCTGTGGTAATGCCTATGCACAGGCAGCTGGTCTATCTGCACATATGCGTGCACATAAAACAACAACAACAATAATTGGCATTAATAATATGGATATAGAGATTAAAGAAGATATGGATGATAGAGATGCTAATGCTGCTGCTACTACTCCTCTTCGCAATAATGATAATGATGATGATGATGATGATGATGATAATGATAATGATAAAGAATTGCCAACTGGATTTGTTATATATACAAGTGCCAGCAGCTAATACTCTATAAGTTAAATCTTATGCCAAAAGCTACTTGATGACCTGACTAGCAGCTAGTAAATATTTATTAATTAATTAATTAGTTTTTCTTTATGTTTTTATCGATATGTTAAGAAATTTGTACAATTTTGGAAACATTAACTGCCATTAATTATAATTAAGTGCAATAAATATTTACTATTATCTAAGCATTTTACTATAATAGAGCGAGAGCTTATGTATGAGAGAGATAGCATACATTGAATTTTATTTTTATTTGATGTTTTTTTTTTTTAAGTATTTCGCATCAACATTTATTTCAAAACAGGAACTTAGAACTAGGGCGCAAATCAAGTTACATTGTGAATATACACGAGACTTTCATTTTTTACTATTTTCTTTTACATTTTTTTCATACTTAAAGTATATAGTGTATTTAATAACAAAAAAAAACCCAGTAAAAAATATAAAACAAAAAAAAAACAACAACAAAGATAACTAGAAAACAAAATTCTCTTTGGCATGCCGAAGATTTTTTTTTATACCCTTGCCCTTGGCTTCAGAAAACAAAAAACTTTTTCATACAATAAGTAAATTTTCGACTGATTGTTCCTATGGCAGCTATATTATATTGTAGTCCAATTCAAACCAAATTTATATAAAAAGTATATGTTGCCACTAAACACAAATCCTATAAGTTTCAGGCGGATAACTTCAAAAGCAAACAAGTTTTTCATACAAAAACTCAATTTTCCACTGATTGTTCCTATGGCAGCTATCATGATATAGTAGTTCGATTTGAACCAAATTTGCCTGACATATAGAAGTCACTAGTAAACTGAAATTCTGTTAGTTTTAAACGGATAGCTTTACAATGAAAAAAGTTCCTCATATAAAAACTCAATTTTTGACCGATCGCGTCTATGACAGCTATATGATATAGTAGTTCGATTTGAACCAAAATTATATGACATATATAACTCATCACTAAACTGACACCATGTACATTTCAGCCGGATAGTTTAAAAATAAAAAGAGTTTTTCATGCAAAAACTCAATTTTCCACTGATTATTCCTATGGCAGCTATATTATATAGTAGTCCAATTTGGACCAAATCTATATATAAAACGTATAAGTTGCCACTAAACACAAATCCTATAAGTTTCAGCCGGATAACTTAAAAAAAAAATCAAGTTTTTCATCCAAAAAAACTCAATGTTCAAGCAATCGGTCCTATAACAGCTATATGATATACTGATTCGATCAGGCTGGTTCCGACTTATATACAGCTTCTGACCATAGGGAGTTTTTATAGCTAATTTCTTAAAGGCAAAGAGACTAGCAGACGAACCGATATCCTCGCAGATTTGCATCCTGTTGTCGATGCTGATCAAGCATATATATATATGTTTTGTGTGGGGATCAGCCACGCCTCCTTAGGAATATAACAAATTTCTGCCTCTCTGCAAGAGTATTAAAATCAAACAAAAAAAAACAATAACAACAACAACAACAAGAAAAACTTGACATAGGTGGAAATGTTTTACATATGTGTACATCCGCCGTCGTTTTTAGCATTGGGATGTTATCCAGGTCGCACAGTTTATAGGCATTATTTTTAGGCCCAAACACGTATAGTATAATCCCAGCTGCCAGTGGACAATGCAGTGCCATCAGGTGAGACTTGAACACATGAGACTTTATTCTCATGTCCATATAAAAGACAGACACGTTCCGATTTCAATGTATCCCATAGATTGACCGTATAATCATTATAGCCAGCAAATAATAAACGTCCACTGACTGAAAAATCAACGGAATTTACACCAAAAATGATGCTCTCTTTGGCAAAGACAGCTACTTCACGATCGGCACGCATATCGTATAGACGGCAACTGCTATCATCAGAACCGGTGGCAATTGCATCACCACATGGATGAAATTTAACACTATTCACATCCGATTGATGTCCCTCAAAGGATTGTACAACATGACCGGAACGCATATCCCAAATGAAGGCCATACGATCACAGCTGCCAGAGACAAATGTATTGCCTGTCTCATTGGGTGCCAAATCGATAGCCATAACATCACCAGAATGCCCATGGAAACTTTGCAAAAGTTGTCCAGATTCAACATCCCATAGTGCACAAGTGGAATCACCACTTCCGGTAAGGATTTGCTGATCCGAATTGGGATAAATGCAGCATGACATATAGCTTGTATGTGTGCCCACTGTACGCTTCTTGGCAGCCATTTCTTCATCGGATGTTATCGGATATACGGTCACCTTATTGTCAAGTCCACCACAAGCAACAAAATTACCAGATGGTGCATATGCACATGCCATTATCCATGTCGTTGGCATTGTTACAGCATGCTCTTTATTTGTGGTAAATGCATCCCAGATTATCAAGCGTCCATCTTGCGATGATGAAATGATGTGTCGTTTATCTGGACTCCAATCGGTGCAAAGGACTTTAGCCTGATGTCCTTTTAACACTTTGCGTGGCTTTATATTCACATATGCAATTTGTTCAAGCCTTTCGGCAATTGTTGATAGATTTACATCATTTAATTTTTGGCGCTCCTCTTCGAGTTTCGTTTTTAAATTTTCCGCCTCCTTCAGCAAGCTTGCCATTTTTTCATTAGCACTGCTGGCATTGCTAGCTGCAACGGCACTTTCTGACATTTTGTTACACGTATTTTTCTTTATTTTTTTATGTCTATTTCAATTGTCTTAATGTGCCGTAAAGTTGCTGTGTCGAAAAATCAATGAAACTGATTGCCTGCCTGCCTTCTGGTTGTCTGGAAAAAGTGTATACAGCGTATACACAACGGGTGGTTGCGGGTGCGGCCAGTGTGTACAGCGCGTAACGTTATTGTGCAACACTGAAGAGAGACCAAATGCTATTTAACATCGATATTTAACATTTCAGTGTTGTATAACGATATTTTGGTATTGCAATAAAAATTATTCAAATTAAATGTTAATATAAATTCATGAATATCAAAATATATGTTTAATACCAAATTCAACAACAATTGTGTTTTCTTGCTGCTTGATTCGACTTATCGGCCAAGCAATCAAGTATCGATTGTAATCGGCAATACAAAGTGATTGCGATATTTGGCGGGTCGGTTAGCAATTAAATTGTCTTGCGGATTTCTTTCTCAACAACTGAAAGGACATATTCCTGGAAATGTGTGTCGTGCAACGCATTAGAAATTAAACAAAAGAATAGTCTTGTAATCTACGTTTAGCAATTAACTCTCTTCATATTCTATCTCATTTCCTCCTTTACTAAAGTTTTGTTTGTCGCTCAACTGTTATTAGCGCCATCTAGCGTTCAACAGCGCTACTGCACATCTGAATGTCTATCGATATTTCGATAAACAGCGGCAACCATAACATCTAAATATGATTAAATTACAAAGAACAACAAATTATAATTTTCGTTGTGGCGACGTTTTATGCATTAGTCCAAGCAGCTATTATGTCTGCTGTGCAATCTGTAACCAACGTGTGCCATATGAGAAATTCCCACAACACTTTCGACTGGAGCATCTACCAAATGAGAAGGAAACAGAAATGGAAACGGAGACAGAGACAGAAGACTGCATTTTATTATTCGATGCACAAACAGATGATGATGCACCGGTAGAAGTTAAATTAGAACCGCTAGCGATAAAAACTGAAGATGATCCCATTGGAAACAATGAGTTGTTGAATGTAGCCAATGTTGATGTGCATGTCGATTTGGAGCAAATTGCAATGCTGGAACAGGATGAGCATCAAACAATTAAGGATACAGCAACAATTACAATGGCTACGCGACGTCTACGACGCATTGCAGCTCAGCAATTAGAGGACAATGGTGCCGCCGATGGGACTGTTAGCTATAAAGAACTAGATGTTAATGAAAATTCCAATAAATTACATGACCATGAGGATGACGACGATGATGATGGCGATGGCGATGAAGATGAAGACGCTAACGCGGAGGAGCATGAAGCAGAGGAGGAAATGGAGCAAAAGCAAGACGATGCCCGTGATATGCTATTTCAATGTGATCAATGTGATCGCGCCTATAGCACAAAGCGTAGCCTACAGAGTCACAAGCGCAGCAAGCACAGTGGACAAAAGGCAACAGTCTTTCGTCGTGGTCCCGTAAAGATCTACAAATGTGAAGAACCGGAATGCAATCAAACATTTCGTACAGAACGTGATTTACGTGGACATCGTTGGAAACATACAGGAATCTTTTGTGATATTTGTGGTAAACCATTTACACAATCCGGAAATATGATACGACATCGTCAACGACATAGTGGCATTAAACCGTACAAGTGTCAGGAGACTGATTGTGAGGCAACATTCTATACACAAAAAGAGTTGGCATCACACAACATTTGTCATACTGGACGCATGCCATGCATATGTGAGATATGCGGTCGTCCATGTCGGGATCGTGGTGTACTAACGGCACATATGCGTCGTCATACGGGTGAACGTCCGGCAAAATGTGAGGCCTGTGGTAAGGCCTTCTATAGCTTTCATGATCTCAATGTACATGCCGTTTCCCATACAAATCTACGACCATTTGTCTGTGATGTCTGCGGCTCAACGTTTCAACGGAAGAAAGCATTACGTGTCCACAAATTGTTACATTCCGAGCAACGAAAATATTCGTGTAAATTATGTAATAAATCATTTGCACAATCTGGTGGACTCAATGCACATATGCGTACCCATGAATCGCCACAATCGAAAACAAAGACAAAACCGCAAATGAAATCTAAAACCATTTCACAGGCGAAAACGACAACGACAATAGCAACAGCAGCAGCAGCAACAACAACAGCAGCAACAACAACAATAATTGTTGAAGTGCATCAATAAGTGCTGCAGGTGCCAATGATGAAGTAGCATGCAACATTTATAAATGCTGCCAATGTGTATGCAAGGCTGCAGGCAGCTAGCATCAATTTGTCTGCATTCAATGAGCTCGTTAAACTTTAAATTATTGTATAAACTGATTGCTATAATAAAATAATATATGTATATGTGAATATATATATATATATTTTGACATTATTCATAAGCGATAAAATTTCGTTTCTAATTATTTAAACATTTAAATTTATTTTTAATTATAAAACTCGAAAGTAAAGCGTTATCCTTGAAATATTGCAGATTATCATAAAAAAAATATTCTTTTTGGACTAATTATTTCTATGGTGGCTATATGATATAGCAGTCCGATTCAGACCAAAATTAAACTGACATATTTAAGTCGTTTCCAAACTGAAATCCTGTAAGTTTCCGGCGATAAGCTTAATAAACAAAAAAGTTTTTTATACAAAAAGTCAATTCTTAAACGATTATTCCTATGGTGGCTATAAAATATAGTCGTCCGATTTAAACCAAATTTAAAAAACAAGTATAAATCGTTTCCAAACTGAAATCCTGTAAGTTTCCGCCGATTAGCTTAATAAATAAAAAAGTTGTTTATACAAAAAGTCAATTTTTAACCGATCCTGCCTATGGCAGCTATATGTTATAATGCTCCAATCCGTCTCATTTTGACTTTTATATAGATTATATAATTATTTTTGCCAAGTTTCATAAAGTTAGCTATAAAACTGAAAAAAGTAATATAACTAAACAAGCAGACATCTGTGGACATCCTGTCGACTGATTTCATATACGAGATCTATAACGTCATCTATTCAAAATTGTTTTGCATGAATTGGAATATAGTTCGCTTAAAGTTCTTAATATGCTTTTAAAGCTAAATATAAGTTTAATAATAATTAGAATTTGTAAGTTTGGTACAAAAGTGTCCTTTATTTTTATTTGTGTATCGTTGGATAATTTAGTATATACTACTCGTACATAATTAATATGTATGTATAATTATAGTTCGTTTGTATATGTATATATATATAATACCTATTGGATCTATGCATATTAATATATATATATTATTGCATATTAATATATATATATGTATTACTACTATGCCCAAAACAATAATTAAATAAAAAAAAAAATTTATAATAATTATAATTACGTATATATAATAACCAAATGGACTTTTTTCTGTGTGTGGTTTGTGTGAATGAGAATGTTTTGTAAACAAACAAATAAAAATAAATTAAAAAAAAAAATAAAAAATAAAGGAAAAGAAAATTACCGAATATATCATAACCTAAACGAACAGTTTTTAATTTTAATTAATAAAATAAATTTTTCACCAATTGTTCCTATAGTGACAATATGATATATAATTTGTATATAGTTTTTAAACAAATTTTCCAGACATGTATGTGTGATCAGTATACAGAAATCCCATTAAAAAAAATTATTCAATTTTAGATCTTTTAGTGCTACTACAATGGTCCGATCCGGCCGGATCCGACTAATATACAATAATATTATGGAATTAGTTTTGGGCTGAAACAGAAGGACAATAGGATTTAGATCTGGCCAGACATGTTGATCAAAAATATTCATTCTCTATGCGGTATACCGGTACTCCGGTACAAAATATACTCGTAAAAGATTATACAAAAAAAAAAAAAAATACATAAATATTTAAAAATATAATAAAGAAAGTGGAAAGCATTACATAAAGAGTTGAAAGAAATTTGTAAATAAAATTTTATATATGGAAGAAATATAGAAGAAAACATAAGTAGAACATATTATAGATAGATAGCACAGATAATAAGTTAATATACTAGGGAATGTGAGAATGTGGGAATTTAAGAATGAGTATTGCATTGTATTATATTATATTATATTATGCATTATCAAAGCTATACGTTGGTTGTAAATATTCAAAAATTGCCTGATTTAGAATTGCTAATTGTTTCAAGTCGCAAGTATGTAGACTATGTGTATATATATATATTCTATATATATACTATATCAGTTCTACATTATTATGGTATATAAAAATTGCTTGGCTGTGATGTTTCGCTATTTGTGTGACTAACATTAAGTACATATATGTATAAGATCTCTATATAAAATATACATATGTATGCGCCCCTCATGTATTATATATATAGTTATATGTTAATATATAAATATATATATATATATATATATATATATATATATATATAAGTAAGTATTGTATGAATTGTATGAATCAATTTCATTTGCCCAAATGCGCATATTGAATATAAAAACAATTTTCTATAATAACAACAAGGTCTAAAATTAAGTGGAAAAACAAATATAATCGGTTGCAAAATAGGGAGAGGTTCGAGTGTATTATGACTTTTTGTTTCAGCAGAAAATGTATGTAAAGCAGTAATTGGCGTAGCCGATCAACAGCAAAGCTTGCAATATATCTATGCCAGGGATTATAGGATATCAGGGACACTCCAAATTTTTTAAAGTTGTTTGTTGTGCAATAAGAAACACTAAAGCTCAATTTTTGGCACACTGATAAAATGTTAATGAATGTTAAGGTTCTATGAAAATTTTGATGCATTTCGGATAATAATTATGGGAGCATAAATACTGCAATAGCTTTTTTTTCTTGTTTTTGTTATTGTATTAAAATTTGGCAGTGTTTCTTATCAATTTCTTAAGATTCAATTCATATTAAAATAGTTTGAATTTGAAGTTTTGCACTTTGTTTTAGACCTTTGTTTTTTTTTTTTTTGTTTTGGAAAAAGTTTTTGCCTAAGAGATTCTAGCACTACGGGAATTATGAACTATATATATATATATATAGATAAATATAATCCATATATATATCTATTATGTTGTGATATTCAAACAATATTTATCTCAATTTTGATGAGCAGACGATTATCCGCACAAAATCCCAATTCCAAGATTTTCGATATGTTGGCATATTCAAGGAAACCAAATCCTCGTGTACTGATCGCTTCACGTGGTTGATGAAATGCTAGAATCTCTGGCTTTGTCATTATTGTATCATGTTGCGATAGACTCGCATCATTCGGATGTACCATGCACAACTTGATGCGTCCCTTGAATGGCCAATCCAAATGGAAATCATTCTCCGATTGCATTAGATGTACATGTAAACTGAGCAGATGTGGTTTACGTGGTTGAATATTGAGACGTGCGCAAAACTTATAACCATACGGTGATGTATAACATTCATGAGAATATACTTGATTATTTGCATTTGCCCGTAAACGTTCAACTAATGCACTGAGCTGGTCAATCCGCCAAACGATTGTTCCATTGCTATAACGTGCATCGATATGTTGCTGCTGATGTCGCAACTGTTTATTAAGATTCTCAATGTATGTTTCTTGTTCACGTGTACGTTGCTCCAGTACCACAATACGTTGATACATTGTCTGTATGATTTGCTCGTCAACGTCATTGGCATATTGTGCCGGGGGTGCAATTGATAATTGGCTAGTTTTATGACCATTTTCTATGCCAGCATTATTGGTTGTCTTATGTGGTTGCCATGTGGCAATTGCAGTTTGTTGAAATGCCTGCAACATGAGTTGCATATGATGTGGCATATCCATTTTGAGATGCTCCTCCAATTGATTTGTTTCTGGTCGTCCAACAAAATCACATTTAATACTTGCAAACGGACATTTCTCCTCCATTTGTTGCTGCTGTTGTTGCAACTGCTGTTGCCGTCGATATGGGCAAGTGGGCAAATGACGATGTAATTCAATGGGCGAGGCAATAACGGAACAACCATGTGGTGAATTTGGACATTTATGTTTCAATTGTTCGATTTCACGTCGCGTATAATTATCGGGAAAAATATCTTGATCTGTTGACAATTGTTTATTGTCCAGTGGACAGCATTGATTGTGGTTTTGTAGCCAATCGTTTAGGCAACTCTTGCAAAATCGATGACCACATGATGTTAGCACCGGTTCCTTTAACCAATCAATGCAAATGGCGCATTCATAGCGTGATTCTGGATAATCAGTATCTCCATCGCCATCGTGCTCACCCGATGTATCGGATGCAGGATAATTTCGATTTAACGCCAATGTTCGTGGCGGTGTTATACCAGCAGCACCAATAGATTCAGTTCCAGCACCAGTTCCAGTTCTAGATGCTGTGGGTGTGGTATTGTTACTGCCAGCGATGCGATGCCCATTGCTGTTACTATTTTGTTGTTGTTGTTGTAGATGTTGCTGCTGCGGGTGCTGCTGCTGCTGCTGGTGATGATGATGATGATGGTGATGATGCTGCGATTCTGTGTGATGCTGCTGTTGCTGTTGTTGCTGCGACAATTGTTTCAATTGCTTTTGTTCCTGTTGTATTCGCTGCATGGTAATAAAAACGTACAGAGCGTACGTTCAATGTTAACTGAAAAATATATACAATTCGTGGGAGATTTATGAAGCAGACTACACAAAAATATTGATGCTGCTAAGATGAAGTGTTGCAAAATAGCTAAAAACAGCTGTGCTGATGACTAATTTCTATGTTCATTGCATTTAAATTAATCGCACAGCGTGTTTATCTACTTTCAATTCTTAAACTGTTTACAATAATAATATTTAATTTTTATATTTAATATTTATTTTATTATAATAAATAAAATTGAATAATTTTCGGCCAATGTGTAGTACTGTAAAATAATTATGTTTTACGTTAAGAGCAGCATATTTAAAGCGACAGTTAGTTTTTTTTATGTATATATATTTTGTTTATTACAATATTCCGTTATTATTCATTTATTCAATTCACTTTTTTTTTTATTTTGCGACAATTTTAACTTTTGCCGCGCTACTAATTAACACTGCGCAGCACTTGTGCGCATGTTTTTTTCGGACGTTATGTAACACTGCATGAAAACACCTGTTTTTTTTGCACAGTGCTCTTTGCGTTCGTATACGTGTGAGTGTGTGTGTGCGAGCGCATAGGCAAATTCACCTGTCTCACCAAAAGCTCATATATTGGAATTTATGCATGTGTATGTGTGTTTGTTAGTGTTTGTGCATTTGCGCATAGTATGTGTTAAGGTACATACATATATAAATCGTTAGGGCAAATCGTAATCGTCAGTCGAGCTGCAACGTTGAAAGTGTTGTGGTCGTCGTATGGAAAAGAAAATAATATAATACAAATAGCGCTAAAATTGAGAAACGTGCCGAACGCGAAACCATACGAGTCGAGCCCATCGTATGCAACGAAGGATAGTACGGTGTTAAAAGAACTAAGAATTGAATAAAGAACGAAATAATTGAATGAAAAGTTAATACAATTAATAAGATAAATCAATAAAAATAAATAAATATTAATGGCATTCCTAAACGCAGCAGTAGTTAAATGCAATTATATATATTTGCCATTCATAATTGCAATATATATGTGGCAGATGCAATTGTGTGTGCAGGCCAAGCAGCTGCCGTTACCCGCCAATGTCGCTGCCGCTGCTTCGGCTGCACAAACAACAAATAGTAGCATCGGCGTTGGCGTCGGCGTCATCGGTCGCAGTAGTGCAGTCGGCGTTCATCAACCACGTCACGAATCGTATGATGCATCCGCTGCCGCCGACACTACCGCAGCCGAATTGACGGCGACCTCACGCCGAAAACGTCGACAAGTAACCGATTGGCTTATTGCACCAAATACACGCTGGTGCGGACGAGGAAATTCAGCCAATGGCACATATAATCAATTGGGCGGCGCATCAATGGCCGATAAATGTTGTCGGAAGCATGATCATTGTAAAAAATACATTCCGGCCTTGTCCAATCGTTATGAACTCTTCAATTTTCGACCATATACATTATCACACTGCATTTGCGATCGTCGTTTTCGCACCTGCCTAAAAATGGCCGGCGATGAGGATGCACATACAATTGGCAAACTGTTCTTTAATATTGTACAAACACAATGTTTTTACATTAAAACGGAACGCATCTGTCAGCAGCATGGTGTTGGTAAAGATGCCAATAAATGTCTTAAAGAGATTGAACGTAAAAAAGCTTATCTCAAGGATAATCTTAAATTTTAGATGTCAAATACTAAAATAAAGGTAAAAATAAAAAAATTAACAATTTTTATAAATAAATTAAATTTTTTATTTTTTTTTTTAAATTTTGTTTTTAATTACAGTGGAGCAAAAATGCAAAAACATAAAAAATTGAAAAACTCATAAATAAAAACTAAAAAAAAGTACGTTAATCCCGTTACGAATTACCTGCCAGATTCAAGTTACTTTTTTTTTCAACACAATCAACATATATATAGATATCTATACATATATATATAATATATATAATATATAACATATAACAAATTGGTTCACAATCAAGTTTAAAACTTGATAATGGATGTGGAATGTATCTCAAAAGCAAATGATGAACAACAAACAAAAAGAACAAAATGAAGAAGAAAAATAAATATAGAATTCTCTCGAACTTATAACTTAAAATATTAAGTATTAAGTCTTTATGTACTTACCGTTATGTACTTATATAAAAACGAACAAAAAAAAACAAAAATATACTGACAGACACAATCACACTCACATTTACATACACATATACATATATACTTACATATATATATATATATATATATATATAAATATATATATAAATATATATATAAATATATATATTCAAGTGCTATTATATCGTAGTTGTAGTTTAGTTCTCGTAGTTATTAACTTAAATACTGCCTGTAAAACCAAGTTTTAAATAGTTCATAGTTAATATATTAAAAACATACATACATATATACAAATGTATACTATAAATATAAATATATATAAATATATATTAGACGGTCTAGCCGTTAATTTAAATGAAAAATAAATATTTACTCAAATTTCATCTAAAAATAAATATGGACTTGACTTTCATTTCACAAAAAAAAACAAGTAAGAAAGTTATAGTCGAGTATGCTCGACTATATAATACTCGGTGCCCAAAGTTATATTATATATTTATTTAGCTCGTGCTGCACACTCGGCAATTTTAAGTTAATTTAAAAAAATCACCTCGAGAATTGAACCGCGGACCTCATGCACGCGAGTACAACCCTCTAACCACTGAGCCACACTCTTTACAAGTGTGAGAAACACTGAGTAAATGTTGCCGTGTGTGGGGTGAGAACAGCAGGCAAGCGTACGCTATAGAGACGCCTCTCAACTTTTGGAATTTGAAATGTGTATAACTTCCATGTTTATAATCCATGTCTACACAACGCCTAGACAAACATATTCTAACTATGTACCAAAATTCAGTCATGTAGCTTGACTGGGTGTGGGTGAAGTGGTGTGTTCAAAATGGTTTTCATCGATTTGTGGATGAAAACCAAAATAAACTTTATCTGCCTGCAAATACTACAAGCATTTTGCAAAAAAAAAGTCTCCGAGATCTGTGTGTTCATACGGACGTACAGACAGACGGACATGCTCCAATCGACTCGGCTGTTGATCCTGAGTCTGAATATATATGTATACTTTATGGGGTCGGCCACGCCTCCTTGTGCTGTCACTAACCCAATATACTCTTGGTACCGAGTATAAAAATAAGTGGAAAATTTCAAAATTAAAGCTACAGCTTAAAGTCTAAAGGGAACTCCTCAAACTAACAGTACATGTTACATACATATTTATGTATTCTATATAAATTATAAATGACTTTAGCTTGTATATTGAGAAGAACCCGGAACAGTAATTTCACATTTTTTTTTTTTCTTTTTGTTCTATGGCTAATTTATTTTTTATTGAGGCACATTTCAAGTCTTGCCTTGAACAATTTAGGTCTAGTAATTATTATTATATTCTGCTGCGTTCTAATATTTTCAAACAAATATAATATATTGAATATATATAAAAAAAAAAATCAACAGCAATAATTTATAAATAAACACATAAGAAAACTATAAAACAGTATGCTAGACTATAAGATACCTGATATTTAAGAACATTGAACATTAAATAAAATTAAAGCATTTTTAATTTAATAAGAAAATAATATGTGAAAAAGCTTATAAAGATCTAGTAATTTGAGCAACAGCTTGGAAAATTCTTAATAATGAATAATAAGAATTATAATATTTTGAAGTCTCTATTTTCTCAAATTAAAATGTACAAAAAGATAGATGGACAATGTTCAATCAAATCGATTGTTGATTCTGAACAAGTATTTACTACAGTCGAGTTTCGATAATTCGAAATGGCACGGGGATCATATTTTTTACGAATTATGGAGTATTTCGAAATGTTTACGAATTATTGAGAATTTCGAATTAGCGGAGTACGAATTATCGCGACTCGACTGTATATACTTTCTTATGTGCAATAAATACATTTTCTAATAGCATAAAATGATTATACCCTATGTATTCTATAAGTACAGGGTATATTTAAAAAAAAAAGATTAAAAGATCTATTAAGTTGTCATCGAAATTAAAAGTAAAGCTACATTTGGCATTTTTGTACTTTGCTCTAGACTCTAGTCTTATCGGTGTAGCTTTATTTAATATAATACTATAATATTCACACATACATACATACAAATTGTACATATGTACATATACATACATAATTATATATGTATATGTATATTTGTATTGTATTAAATTGACGTCTTGTCTGATATTTTTCATCACATTGACGTAAAAAAATTTCTGATGACCCTTTGACATGGCAACACAAGAAGCACCTAGAACGCATTTCTCCCTTTTATTTATGTATATATTTTATTTGTTTTTGATTTTTCAAAAAAAGAAAAAAAAATATTGATTTCCAAGTATTTTTGAATAATTTGTTTATGTTTTTGTTTTCTTTGCTAAGCCATGCGTCATAATGATGAAACTTTCCAATCCTTGCACAATTTTGCAATAACAGTCTGTGACGTCACATAGCAGATATGCATAACCTTGTCAAATTTACAATTGCTTGTACTTATCGATGACTGATCAATAATCGATAGTCATAGATCCTGCTGCAATCAGCTTGCAATTGTTGCGCGTGCTTATATATGTGTGTGTTTGTGTGCATGTGTAAAGGTGGGCTTGTCTTGGCTGCTGCTGTTGTTGCATTACATTCCAGAGACTTCCTGAAAGATTGCTACACATGTGTAGATTATGCGTAAATGTGTGTGTGTGTGTGTGTGTGTGTGTTGCGTGCACATGCTTGGCTGATAAGCGCAATTGTAATCTGTGCGAACGTATTGTGTGACGTTAGTTTTTGTATTATGTTATTGCTACATTTCTTTTTTTTTTTTCTATTTATATATGTAAATGCTACGTCGCTTAAAGAGCAAAAACAATGCCAAGAGCAATATGTATGCATGTGTGTGCAAGTCACTGCATGTTCGTTAAAGTTTATTCTTTCTCATAATAATAAACAAATCTCTTCTTTTTTTTGTTGTTGTCTAAGATGAAAGCTACAGTCGAATTTAGACTAGACTAGCAGATACCCGGTATCCAAGTAAATTGCAAGTTATAGAATTTTCATGTTTATGCATAAATTTGGATTGAAAATACACGATAATTCGTACCCCGTTAATTCGAAATTCTCAATAATTCGTAAACATTTCTGTTCCCTTGAAAAGAAATTCAATGAATAATTTGAAAATAATTCGAAATACTCCATAATTCGTAAAAATATGATACCCGTGCCATTTCGAATTATCGAGACTCGACTGTATTAGAAGCTGATCATGGAGATGAGTTGCCCCATTCACTTAACGGTTGATCCTCAGCAGGACTATTTATACTTTATGGGCTTTGCTACGCTTACTTATGGGCGTTACATACCCACGGGTATATGTAGGTACCCACGGGTCTAGGGTATTAAATACATAGTAAATCAAGCAAATATACAATTTATTGAGTTTACACTGTAAATAATTCAATTAAAAAGAAATCTGACCAATAGCGATGAGTTCGACTTTGGAATGAACTTCGTAATTCAGTTCAAATACGAAGTAAAAATAAAATAATTTTTTTTTTTTTATTTTGTTGATGCTCTTATCTGTTATATATATATTTCGTATTTGTTTTTCTACATTCAAAATTGAAAAAAAATTTTAAATTCAAATTTTTTTTTTTTAATCACATAAGCTATGCTTTAAATGTATATATGAATATTTGAAATTGTATATGGGTTTATATATATATATTTTTATTTGTAGTTGAACTACAACATAAAACAGCTCTATTTTATACGTCCAAAATTCTAATTTTTTTTAAAAATACATTTTTAGCAGTAAATTTGAAAAAGTTTTATTTAATATTTTTTTTTTGTTTTTGGAATAAATTTATAGCAATGGATGAGGACAAAATTCATAAAGTATTTGACGAATCAAAAGAAAATAATGAAGTAGAAGAAGGACAACAACAACAACAACAAGAAAAAAGAAATTGTTCGCATGTTAGGTATGGGGTAACTATATTAATAAACATACAGTGGAGTCGCGATAATTCGTACCCCGTTAATTCGAAATTCTCAATAATTCGAATTATCGAGACTCGACTGTATTTGTACTATCCATATACCCTTGCAGAGGATATACATATGTACATATTTATTTTGGCAAGGAATTTTTTTAAATTTCTAATAAGACTGCAAGAATATAAAAATCTTCGGTGTGTGCCGTAGATAACTTTACTTTCTTATTTAAATATATATTATAAAATGCAAATCAAAAAAAAATATATATATATTTATATAATATATATCAATAGATTTCGAGCATATAGAGCGGAACTTATCAATGCATTGCTGAGCAACTCTTTTGTCAGTGATCTGAAACTTTTGATGTTCGTAGCAGCTGTTAATAGTGATGGATATCGTCGTACAATTATGCCAAAACCACCGCATTTTACTGGTAGTATTGAACAATTGCGACAAATTGTTAACAATTGGCCAAGTTGTCGAGGAATATTACAAAAATTATATCATATTGGAAAAATTAATAATGATATATGTGGTATTAATATTGATAATTTTCTAATATTATATTGGTTACTGGTTATGCAA
The DNA here is from genome assembly GCA_037044475.1 of Zaprionus obscuricornis. Lineage (NCBI taxonomy): Eukaryota > Metazoa > Arthropoda > Insecta > Diptera > Drosophilidae > Zaprionus > Zaprionus obscuricornis. Next base: position 65,128 of record JBAMBR010003233.1, on the reverse strand, counting down.
TTAAATCCTGTACTGCAACGTGTTAGTACAAAGCCATTGCATAAAATATGTAAAGAATGTAATGTGAAGAGATTTGATGAACATTTCAAACCGATTGATATCTTTCGAGTTATATATCAAAATGATCAAGATTTACCAGATAATATGGTATTGAATAAGAAAAAACGTCGTTCATTTATTTATTTTGGTTGTCCAATGCATTTACTCTATCGCCTCTTGATGTTGGGTCCTTGGGATGATAATTGGGCTGGTCCATTATTTCTTTATAAGGATGCTGTGGTAGCCTTAAAGCAGGCTACAATGACAATGCTGCCAATGCCGGACAATTGTTGGCCGCATTCAAGATATGGTCAAATGACAAGCTGTTTACTCATTTGTGAAATTATCAATGAGAAATTATCATTATTTCAATATCAACAATTGCAACTTACAATTTATGATACATCGTGCATTCGTGTGCATTATATATTGTTTATTGCAAATCGCATGAAACCGATTAGACATTTGTCATCACCACCATGGGCTAACGCTAGAAGGCGAAAAGTATCCTCCATATCAAAGTATCGAAATGTCATCGATAGCGATTGCTATTCATATAGTCTACCGAATTGCATTATTGAAACAGAGCAATCTGGCAAAACAAGAACTTATGGTTGGCTTTTCACAATGGTTAAATCGATTGTAAAACGTATTGTGGGTATACTACAACCATTTCGCCTACGAAAACCTTAAATGCAAAAAAAATTCATTTTTTTTATATATTCGGTCAAATAATCTTTTTATATAATTGTTTTAAATAAATTTCGAAAATAGTGCGCTTGAAATCAGCTGATTTTTGTTATTTGGCAGCGCCATTGTTCTTTAGCAAGGTTGCCAGTGTGGTGCAGTTTTACATATTATAAATTCGTATTAGACATTTAAGTATACTTGCGTATTGGAATATGGATAATTGATAAATTAATATTCAAATACTAGTGAAATTATCATTGACACATACATTTTAAAAAGTGTACCAGTATTGAAAATGGTTGTCTGGCTGGCTGGCAACAATATTGCCGTTTGCAGTTATCGTTGGTGCTATCGCTTTTGCTGAGATGCCAGAAAATTGTAAAAATGTGTGTGTAATTGTTTTTTATTATGAATTTGCATTAGATATACATTACAAAATTGATTATTAATCATAGAAATCAAAGACAAAAATCAGTATTTAAATATTATTAAGATTATTGGATACACACACATAATATGATTTTCATGCCCGCCATAATAAAATAGTCTGGCAACGCTGGTTTCGTTCGAATTCATATTTTTATAATAATTTCAATTAAAGTGAATTAAAGTGAGTTATAACAAATTATTTTGTTGTTGTTGTTGTTTATATGTTCGGGTGCGTTAAACGCACTAATTGGATGTATCACTGAACAGAACATTCTCAGGCGTATAATCGAGTACACAGCGATAACGTCGTCGATGATATTGACATTGTCGCAAATAAACACAGACAAGTCCTTTAATTGCCTCAAACGTAAGTGCGCCCAATATGATGGCCATAAGTTTACTATTTAAATTTCCATAAAGTGTTTGGCCAAAGATAACGGCAAATGTGGGTAAACTGAGTGCAGTACAGAAACGGCATGTGGCGCGTTCAATATTTTCGGAATTTAATGTGCCATCCTGTAGCATTTCCTCACCATCGACCGGTTCCTGTCCATTAAAATAATCATCACTTAGCGGTGCACCTGGCAATGGATCACCATTATCATCAAAATGTTCACGCGGCACCGGTTGACTTTGACGACGACGCAACCAACGTACTAGCCAATTATCCCATTCGATGCGACGTAATAATAATAATGCCGCTGGCACTGAGGGCAATATGATCATTAACATTGTTGGATCATCTTTCATCATTTTAATGCTTGTCTCATATCCAGCTATTTGATGCATTGTCAATGCACCATATGATAATGTGGCAATATAGACAACAGTGGCCAGCATACCCATCAATATACTTGGACAGAGTAGACCATAAGTTTTCTCAATGCGTTCCAATAGAGCATCAAATTTACAAACTGGTGGCATTACAATAATGTATTCGGTATGGCATTGTGGGCAACTGACGGCCATATCAGGATTTGCCAATTGTTTTTCATCAATCCAACGGCTGAGACATGTCTCATGGACCCAACGGTTGGTGCCACGGCAACGGCATGGTTGCAACCAATCATTGCGTGTCGTCTCCTCGTTCGTATTTAAACATATCCAACACATACGATCTTCAATATCGCCAACTTGACGTCGTGATCTTAACATCGTTATCGATAAATCCAATGGTTATCGGATGAATGGCAATGATTGTGGATTGACACAGAATAAAATTTGATTTGATTTTTTCCGAAGATGTGTAACAATGTGTATAAAGCCAGAGGATTTAGTTGATTGGTGGATTGGTGCTGTGTGTATAGATGTGGAAAGTAGACTGTGGACTGTGGATGGTGGATGATGGATTACAAAGTGAATTACCAACAATTTTGAAACGCAAGACAAACTTAATTTGGTTGTCCAGTCCGCTTAGAGAACTGAGCGCTGTTAAAAGTCGGAATTTTCCCAATATTATTGTCTATAAATTTATTTTTTTCTAAGATTGACAGGCAAAAGTCGCACACAACTGAACACTAAAAACAATGATTAATTGACTAAAAAACAAGTTAAGAAAAGCTATAGTGAGTCGATCTAAAATGAAACTATGAGATATGTATATTTATACCTAGTACCAACACATAGGGCATAGCGGACTATAATGACTTTATGACACAAGTAAATGCTTGTAACGCACTTTAATTAGGCATGTTAGACCCCATAAAGTATATATATTCTTGATCAGCATCAACAGTTGAGTTAATTCACCATTTGAACACCTTGGATTTCAGAGACTACAGGGGATATCTATAAGAGCTCAATCCAAACACTAGGAAACTTGGTATTACATACTTCCTTTGCTCATAAGCTGCATATAAGTCGGAACCGGCTGGATCGGATACTTATATCATATAGCAACGATCGGTCGAAAATAGAGTTTTTGTTAAGCTATCCCGCAAAAATGATCAGGATTTAAGTGACAACTTTAATGCTTCATAAATGGGAATAATCGGTCGAATATTTCCTTTTTTTTTGTCTCAAGAATTCAAGCTCAGTATACCCCATGCAATAGCTACAATTATAGGGTAAAACAAGTTAATTCTTATAGTATAGTACGATAAATCTACAAGTTTATATAGAAACAAACAATAATGATCATGGATCAGTATTGGATCAGCATAAACTTTTACTAACTTGAACATAAAATGCATCGATTTGGCGCCTATTGAGAATAAATTGACTTATACAGACCCGACACGTCCCACCCCTCCTTCCCCTTGTCTGGCGGAAGAGCAATGCGTGTAGACGTATAGCACTTGTTGTATTCTGATTTTTATTGGTTTACTTTCTGCAACAACTAGGCGCAGCGAATGTGGCACAAGTTAACAGGTTTTGCAGCACCAACAACTGGAAAAATAGGCGAAGGCCAATTTCAAGTGCAATGGGAAAAAAAACTGGATCTGTTTTTTTTTTTTTTTTTTTTTTTTGCAGCGATGCTGCAGCGATGTTGCAGTAATTTCGCTTAACACTTATTTATGTACTAGGAAGTAGAATTTATAATCAAAAAGGCCTTGACTTACCTGCTGCAAGTTCAAAAATTTCGACAATTTCGTCAAATGCACAAAATAAATTACTAAAAACAAAAATAATAATAATAATCACAGACACAAACACTTGCAGAGCAGCGATACAAATATCAAATGTATATAGTCTTATACTTTGCCGATTTCAATATATGATCGTTATATACGCACAACGCGACGTCCGACAAATAGCAGCGAACTTGTCAGCTCAAGAGCTGCAGAACATTTGGCCATAATCAAAGATGCAACTAAGAAAAGAACAGTCCGCCACCTGCCGACAGACAGACTCGCGATGTCGTCGTCGACTTCACGACTGGCAACTAGCCTGGCCAAGACCAGATTAGACCAAGCAGTCAGGCAGATAGACCAAAGACCAGGCTAGTCAACATTTAGATGCCTTTCCATTCCACTTTTTCCACTTTGTCTATTGCTCTAAAGTCTTTCAAGTCCAACGGTAAAAAAATGAAGCTCACATCAATTGGGGCATCTGACCAAGCATACAAAAAACATCGACAACAAGTGTTACTTGCACATCAGAGAATATGTGTGTGTGTGTGTGTGTGTGTGTGCATAAATGTGATGATGAAGATCTAAGTAATGATGATCTTGTACTTTGTTTGCACTCTGCTCGATATGTTGGCTAAAAATGACAGTGAAAGCTTTAGAATTAAGTGTTATGCATTTAAGACAATGATTTATGTTATTACTTGATTCATATATCTATATATCTACAGATGTTACTAATCGAAATTTTTTAAGCAGAGAAATTTCCATAGAAATTTTAAGAAATGCAAAATAATGATCATATGAATTGAAGAAGTTAACTTTTTTTTTTTGCTCTTTATGCTTTACTTTTTGAAGCTATGCTTACAGCATTTAGTTTAATGAGTAACTCGTGTCTGCTAAATATGATTCAAATCCAACTACTATATCATATAGCCAGTATAGGAATGATCAGTTGAAAATTGATCCTTTATATAGAAAACTTTGCTGTTTCTTTCACTATTCACTTTTAGCTTTCGGAATTTAGTTTTTATTCTGATTCAGACAATTTTGCTATAAATTAAACTATTATAGCATATAGTCACCATAACACTGATCAATACAATCTAAAATTAAGTTTATCCATTCAGCTGCAAGAGAAAATTGAGCCTAAGGATATTGCGAGAAATTTAAGAAGAGCATTGCTGATAATCATTAGGTCAAGATCCGAGCCAGCAGGTCTTGAGGATGATGCCGATACAGTCTTCTCCTGACCGCCTAGCTAGGCTATAAGCAAAAGAATTACACTTCAAATTGCTAACAAATCGCATAACAAATTTCTATAGCATGCTTTTTGGCGTTAATACGACAAAGCAAATTTCAAATTTCAATTATTATCCAAATTTCAAACACAAATCAAGTGTATAAAAATATTTGCAATTTATTTTTGTTTTTTTTTTTTTTTGATTTTTGTTTTTTTTTTGCAATATAATATTAAATATGCGATTTTGGTCTCTGAATGATTCAAAATTAATTTTTTGTTTTTTTTTGTTTTTTTTTTTTGTTATTATATTTAACGCTAATTTGTACATAAAACTGAGTCGCAAGCGGCATTTATTGCATTTGACATGGATACAAACATACAACAGTAAATTAACTGTATGTACATATAACATATATAGCATATATGTTCTTGTTCTCGTCGCTTAACTTGATTCCATAGCTTTCTTTCTTTTTCAAGCTATCCTCAAATCCTTAATGAAAACTTAAATGTGCAACAAAGGTAATTTTCGTTTTCAATTTCTTTGTTTCTTATACACTTGCAATGATATATACAATATATATGTAAATTGATCAGCAAATTTCAGACTCATCGGAAATTTGCGGTTTTGTAGGTAAAAATGTTTTTGTTTGTTAAGTTAAACTTTTGAAACTTGGAATATTTGAAATTAGTTACGATTTATACATGTATATCGAATTTAGTTCATATCGGACTACTATATCGTATAGCTATACCTTAGCAATGATCATTCGAAAATTGATCCGTAATATGGAAAAATGTATTATTTATTTAGCTACGGAATTTAAGTTAATTATTTATTTAAATAATTCTGTCAAATTTTATCGAAAATCGAATCTCTATATCATATAGCTGTCAACGTACTATATCATATAGTAGCAACGATCGTTCAAAAATTAAAATTTTTGCAAGTGTATAAAATCTTCAACATGCCGTAGATTAATTTTCACTCTTATTAAGTTTTTGTTTTTTTTTTTGTTTTTTACGAAGTAATTAATAATATTGTTTAACTGTTTCAACTGTGTTTATGCGGATTTGCATTCGATGGAATTTTACATAATTTAATATATATATATATATGGTTATATATATGCATATATCTGTATAATCAGATTTTTTTTTTTTTTTTTTTGGATGAGCATAAATAACAAATTTGTCTAAAATGATAAATATATGTTGTTAGTTCTTGTTATTAACTTTTGTTAATTAGTTTTTTTTTTTTGTGATACACTTGCAGACAGAAGCATGTAACGCACCCTAGGAGACTTGGATGACCCAACAGCATCGAAAGGAAAATCTCAATTTGAAAACTAACTCAATGAAACTTGGTAAACATACTCCATATGTTCGGCCGGATCAGACCTATATATCATATAGCTGACATGGGAAATTGGTTGCCAAAAATTGGTTTTAAGTTTAGTGACGACACGTCACTAAATCTGGTCTAAATCGGAAGGAATAATCGGCCGTAAATTGAGTTTTTATATAAAAAAAAAATTTTCTTCTAAGATTGCAATAAATTGTTTGCCAATAAAGAAAAAAAAAACAATTTGGGTTTTCATAATTTTAATAATAATGTTGTTCGCCTGGTATTATTCCATAGTAAAAATTCGTTAACATGATCTAAATTATTATTTTTTCTACTTTTAGTGGTAACGGAAACTATAATTTCTTTGAATTCTTGAAAATCCATTGACTTTTATATTTCGACTCCTCCCTATACCCATAAGCTGTATATAAATCGGAACCCATCAGTTAGCATAGAAACGTTCGATCGATAATTGTGTTTTTGTATGAAAAGTTTTCTTCTATGACTGCAAGAGTATGAAATCTTCGACCTGCCGAAGATAACTTTGCTTTACTTTTCTTTTTTTTTGTAGTTGTAGTTTATATTAGACTGAAGAAATCAATGAAATTGAAATTGATATTGGAACAAGCATTATACAAATAGAAGCTACATAAATATTTAAATATTTTTATAATATTATTATAGAATAATATTAAGCATTGAAAATCAAAGAAATGGAAAAAAAATAAATGCTGACAGCGCCATCTGGCGACAGTTTTTTTTTTTTAACTCGACTTTGTGCAGTTTGAGCGCGCGTCACGTCGTAAATTTGAAGGGAAAAGAATGCTAAACACGTTGAACGACTTGTTAATACTCTATCAAAAATAAAAAAATTTAATGAAATTTTTACAAATTAAAGAAAAAAAAAAAAAAAATCAAAAATTAAATGAAATTCGTATTTTTTTTCTTTTACTAATTTCTGCTTATCACATTTTTCAATTAGCGTGAGTGTCGTGCGTGACACGCGTTTACTGCACTTTATCCTAAATCAAGTTGCCAAAGTTGAGTTATTGTGAAACAAATTATTTTCATATCATAAAAATACATAAAATTTCATATATATATAATATATATATTTTAGTACAATTATAGTTATAGTTATAGGTATAGGTATAATTATAGTTAAGTATTTCATAGATCTAGCTAAAATATATACAGATGCATATAAGCTTATATATCAATATATATATATATATATATATATAGCTGTATATATGCATGTAGTCAAAATTCATAATATCTTGTGATTATTATTTTAATAAAGTTTTTGTATGAATCATTCTATATTCAATATATATAATTATCGGTTGGTTTATATAAATCAATCAAACTGAACTAAAGCTAAAGTTTTATTTAGCAACGCGTTACTACAATTATATAGCTAATAATTATTAATTATTATTATATATATATATCTGTATATATAGTTTTTATATATGTATATATATTCCTAATCCCTAGGTTAGTTTTTTTTAATATACGTTTCAATCATCAGACTTAAAAGTGGAGTTATTGGTGTGTATTGTTTTATTTATTTATTTATTTTTTGCTGTTTTCTGGGCGTGGCATAGGGCGGGTCACCTAATCAAAGAACGCAATCTCTTTCTATATATTTGTATATATATATAAGGCGTGTATATAATGTGTGTGTGTGTGTGTGTGTGTGTGTATTGCGGTTCAGGGTTATGTTTTCTGTTTTTCAATTCATTTTTCTTCCTGATTTTTATATATTTTTTTTTATTTTATTTTTTTTTTTGTTTAAGGCAAATTGCACAAGTTGGGGTTGGCATATATATATATAACTGTAGCATATTCATATATAATATTTTATATATGTTTATATATATTAGCATGTGAACAACTCGTAAACTTGTTAACTATCTAGTATATAATATACCCAAAAATTCTTTGTATATATACCATATATATCATTACATTATATATATATATATACATATATATACAATAAATAAGCGCAATCCCATTTTACAATAGCATCATCAACTTAAGTGCAATATCATATCATAATATATATAGTTTATATCTCTTTTATATATATATATATGAGTCTCGAGTATAGGGAAATTAATGCAAATGCGGAAGCTAAGTTATATTAAATATTAAAAGAAAAACTCAAGAGAAATATAGAAAATGTATAATATATATAAATAATATATATATAGATACAGATATAGATATATATATATATGTATATATATATATATTCCTAGAAAAGGTCAATAAATCAAAGTTATACCCTTTTCATATAAATTGTCAATTTTTATCGATTAGATTATTCGTACGGTATGGTAGTATATAGTGGAATTGTACTGAATTTGATTGACGGATGACTACTTGTACAATCCATATGTTTCAGCCAATAGCTTAACAAGCAAGCCGGCCGGTTCCGACCTATGTATGCAGCTTATAGCCATAGGGAGTATTTTTGCCAAGCTTTATTGGGATAGGTTTAAAACTGTGATTTACAATCTGCTGTTGATGCTGATTAAGTAACGTTTCTACTCATAGGCGTTAAAAACTTTTACATTATGGTGTCAAGAATTTTATGTATGGAATGGCAGCAGTCGTTTTGACAAAATTTATATAATTTTGCAAAAATATAATATTATATAAATTATTTTATTTAAACTGTGTGAATTGAACTCGTGTCAGACCGCTTCTTTTATCAGGCCCTAAAATACGAAAGCAAATCATATAAAAGATTAAAATTTTTATACAAATTCTCATTGCAGTTTTCGTTCTAGTTTGATTACGTTTGTTTAGCATTTCGGTTCCATAATTAAATTGTGTTTAACAAAATGAATTTAATTTATATTATTTTTTTTTATATTTGGCCGTTTTTACGGCCTTGAAAGTTCCTTCTTTAGCGAGTTCCGTTTTTGACCAGGAGGTAAGTAAAAAGAACGGACGATAAATCTTTAAGTGTAGAATTTAGCAAGAAAATTTAATTTTATTGAATTATCAATTAGTCTTGTGAAATGTCTCGCCAGCTGAAGGATGACTGTGCTAAATATTCCTACAAGATGGTAAAACCAATGATGGAATACATTTTTGAGATGAAACAAAAGATCGACAATAATGGCAAAATAACTGACAGTAAGAACGAACAAATCAAGAAATTGGATGAAGAACTAACACATCTTCGAATTCAATACGCTAAACATTCCCATATAGATGATATTATAAAACAATTGGGAAATCAATTGGAAAACCAAACAAACATTTTATCATTATTAATAAAGAATGAGTCATGTAAGTATGATAAGAAAAATATAAGAAAATGAAAGAGCAAAACTCAGTGCACAAGTCAAAGCAGAAGCTATAAAACTGAAGATCGACTAAAGACTCAAGGTGAACAAATTGTTGAATATAATCAAAAATTAATTAATATAATCAAAAATTAAAAGAATATGAATATCAGCTGTCGAAACAAAAGGAAGATATTGATATATATAAACAAAAAATAGAAGAGCTTCATCAGAAAAATAAACAGATAGAAGACAAAGTAATCTCGGAAGCAGTCAAAATAGAGGAATATGAAAGGCAAATAAAGATACAAAATGAAATTAAACAATTAATAAAAAAAAACAGAAATCGAACTTAAGACATGTTCCGATAAATTGAGAGAGACTTAGTACCAGCTAATAGTTGCATCCAATTTTGGAGATTCTCCTGGTATTCATAATATTAAACTTTCCGATAACTATACTTGCAATGTGTCCTGATTGGACTGTTATGCAACAGAGAATTGATAATGATGTAGATTTTTATAGAGCTTGGGTTACATACAAGAAAGGTTTTGGCTCTTTCAATGGATCTTTCTTTCTTGGATTAGAAAATATATGTACATCGCATAACTAAAGATCAACCGCATGAACTTTACATACATATGGAAAGATTCAATGGCAGCAGCTACTTCGCCAGATACGATACGTTTGCTATTTCTGGTGAAGATGAAAAATATCGGCTTAGCGAATTGGGGAAGTTCACTGGTAATAGACATAATCAATTAAACTTTCACAGGAATATGTCATTTTCGACGAAAGATAAGGATAACGATTTATCTATCGCTGCTAATTGTGCAAAGTATAGACATGGTGCGTGGTGGTACAATTCTTGTGCCTCAAGGTAAGTTTTGAACCGCAGATAAAAGTACTACGGAATAATTATATATTGTGATTCTTTCGATTTAGTAATTTAAATGGCAGATACTTTAATGACGTTGTAATTCATATTCAAAGCATTCATTGGGAAATCGAAAACATAATTCCTTAATATTCTTGGAATATATATATATATACATATTGGAAGCAACAATAATTTTTTTTTATTTTTTTTTGTATTCTTTTTGTCTTGTTTTGTAGGACTGCGCTTATTTTCTTTTGCCTTTCGTTCATTTGTTTTTGTTTTGTTTTGTTTTGTTTTGCTGTTTATATCGCTGTCTCTATTTATTTATTTTGCTATCTCGCTCTAATGTACGCTTGCTTGAGGTATAAATGTACTTAAAAAAAAAAAAAAAAACAGACTGCTCGCATGTCGCCTATTTGTTCTTTTCCTCTCGCTTCGTTTCGCTCTCTCTTGCGTTCTATGTCTTTTTCTCTAGTTGTCTCTCTCGCTCTCTTTCATTGTCTTTCGCATTTTTGCTTTATGTTTCTCGCCCTGTCACTTACTCTCTCTCTCTTTCTCTCACTCTGTTTATCTCTCTCCGTCACTTACTTTCTTCTTTTGTCTCTCATTTTCTCTTTCTCTGTTTCTATCCCTACATTATCTCTGTCTCTTTCTTATTTTCTTTTTCCCTCTCTCTCTTTCTCTCTCTTGTAATAATCTTTCCGTCTCTTCCTCTCTCTCTCTCTCTCGTTCCATCTACACATAATTCAACATGCAATTCATTTCACATCTCTTCTCTCTCTCTCTTTTTCTACTATATATCTCTATCTCTCTCGCTCATGCTGCTTATTAAATTGTTGATTCTCTCAGAGTCGATATTCATAGTGTGCGGAACGTGATCGTCGCGCACCCGAATACCAACGATAGGGCACACGCTGCTGATGCAAGGCCAGGCCCAAGGCTAAGCTAGAGGCGCCACTGCTAATATCAGCGCCCGGACTGCGCGCCAATTGCAATGTGAGCGCCAACCGTGCCTGCTAGGAGGATGTCGATGCCGATGGTGATGGTGTGCTGGCACTAGAATTATGACGATGTCGTCGATGTTGTTGTTGTTGCTGCTGCTGTTGATGTTGTTGTTGTTGGTGTTGCAATTGTTGATTGCTAAGATGTTGCATGGCCGATGGCGATGTCATGCGTCGTCCAAGCACTGTGCATGTGGGCAACGTTGTTACCGTTGCATTCGCATCTAAATATGCCTCAGGACTGAAACGTACACGACTATGTTGTGATCCAATTGATGAACCTTCCTTGGCACTCAAATATGAGCTATCATCGCTGGTCAATGAATCTGGTGGCGTTGGATTTGTTGGTGTGCCTTGCTGTGATGATATGCTGCTGCCGCCGCCGCCTCCATTCAATGAACTATTGTTATTATATTTTTTTAATGAGCTACGCAATTTACCAGGCGGCAGCTGTAATTGTAATTGCAATTGTTGTTGTTGTTGCAGCAGCAATTGCTGTTGTTGTTGCTGTTGTTGTTGCAATTGTTGTTGTTGTTGTTGCAGCTGATAGCTTAATGTATGCTGCTCAAATGGCAAACTCGCTGGTCTTGTCACTGGCGCATATTTACTCTTCGCCAATGGACTGTGAATCATGCGATTTATCAATTTTGGTGAACCAACATAATGTTGGTGTTGCTGTTGTTGTTGCTCCTGTGATGTTGCTGTTGCTATCATTGTTGCTGGCAATGATTGCGATTGCGATTGTGATTGTGATTGTGTCTCACATTCATAATCAATCACATTGAGATTGACATTAAGATTAAGATTATTATAATCATAGAGAAAATCTTCATCATGCTCCAATAGCACCGTTGAATTATTTGATACTGTCGATGGTGTACGACGATGTCCGCCAGCGGTTACGCCCATTTGTGGCACACGTGGCGGTGGTGTACGTGTTTGTAATGGCAACATTGTTGTTGCTGTTGTTGTTGCCGTTGATGTTATTGTTGCTGATCCTCCTGATATTGTTGTCCCTGCTGTTGTTGCTGTTGCTGTTGCTCCTATTCCTCCTGCTCCTACGCCTGCACCCGTTGCTGCTGATTCATATTGATGATAATCATAATAATCTGGCAAACGATGATTATAATCATAGGAATAATCCGGATATGATTTACAATCACGTTCATATGCATAATTCAATTCCGGACGATATGGAAAATAATTTGAACCTATGAAATGTCAATGAAAATTATTATTGAAAATTGAATGATAGCAAAAGTTATGTACGGCATGCCAAAGATCCTTCCTATTACAGCTACTATATGATATAGTTGACCGTTTTTAATACAAATTCTTTGTTTCAGTCGATTAGCTTAACAAACAGAAAAGTTTTTCATACAAAGAAACATTTTTCTGGTGATCTTTTGTATGACAGCTATAAGATATAATCGTCCGATAAGTCGTTACTAAACATCAATTCTGTAAGTTTCAGTCGATAAGCTCAACAAATAAGAAAGTTTTTCATACACAGACACATTTTTCTGGTGGTCCTTTGTATGACAGCTATATGATATAATCGTCCGATTTTAACCAAGTATGACTGACATTTATAAGTCGTTACTAAACATCAATTCTGTAAGTTTCAGTCGATAAGCTCAACAAATAAGAAAGTTTTCCATACAAAGACACATTTTTTTGGTGATCCTTTGTATGACAGCTATATGATATAATCGTCCGATTTTAACCAAGTATGACTGACATTTATAAGTCGTCACTAAACATCAATTCTGTAAGTTTCAGTCGATTAGCTTAACAAAAAAGAAAGTTTTTCATACAAAGAAACATTTTTCTGGTGATCCTTTGTATGACAGCTATATGATATAATCGTCCGATTTTAACCAAGTACGACTGACATTTATAAGTCGTCACTAAACTCACATTCTATAAGTTTCAGTCGATTAGCTTAACAAAAAAGAAAGTTTTTCATACACAGACACATTTTTCTGGTGGTCCTTTGTATGACAGCTATATGATATAATCGTCAAATTTTAACCAAGTATGACTGACATTTATAACTCATCACTAAACATCAATTCTGTAAGTTTCAATCGATTAGCTCAACAAATAAGTAAGTTTTTCATACAAAGACATAGTTTTCTGGCGATCCTTTGTATGACAGCTACATGATATAGTTCATAAATTTTAATAAAACTGGCAAGACATATATAAGTCATTACTAATCGTATATTTTATAAGTTTCAACAGAATTGTTTAATAAACAAAAACATTTTAATGCAAGGACTAAATTTTCTAGCGATCCTATAACAGCTACATATGTATAACTTACCAAAGTAACCAGTGCGATAGGCATTGCCATCATTGGAATAGCTAGGACCATTGCGTAAATAATCAGCGGGTGCATAAAGTGGCGGCGGTCCGATGCCGCCGCCAACGCGAAACTCTTCGAATCCAACATCTGGATTTGTGCAGCTGCTGGTGCTGAGTTTGCGACGTGGCGATGGTGTTGGTGGCTGTGAGCCGGCATAGAGTATGGCAACAGTTTGTGGTTGCACTGCAGCAACATGTTGCAGCTGTTGCTGTTGTTGTTGCTGCTGCTGCTGCTGCTGTTGATGCAATTGATGTTGCGGTGTGCGTTGCACGGGCGTATAATATGTTTGACTGCCACCAATGCGACGCTGTGCTAATGTTTGTGGCTTTGTTGTTGTTGTTGTTGTTGCACCACCAGTTAATGATGTATCCAGTGTTGTTGTTGTTGCTCCATAGCTGCAAGCACAAATTGCAAGTTATTATATAGAACAAAAAATTACATGTATTTGCAACAATTGCTTACCGCATATTACTTGGCGGACGTACTGTCTCCAATTGTTGCTGCTGTTGTTGTTGCTGCTGCTGCTGTTGTTCATTTTGTTCCATTGTCAGCTGTTGCTCCACCATCGGTCGTTCAAATTGTTGCTCTTCCTCGGCAGCTGATACTGCTGCCACTGGCAGTGCCTTGGGCGCCGCTTTCAATGCTGGCAATTCGCTAAGCAATGTTGGATGCACTGGTGATACATTTGACATGCGTACATCATAACCAGCCGCAACGCCAGCTAACATTGATGCCATATTGTAGAGTAATAGTTCGATAACCGATAACTTTGGCTTACGTGCCGAATCGCCGGCATAGAGCGTTGGCAGTGGCACATTGCTGGTGAAGCGGCTCAGCAGATACGGTGATGGTGACATAATTGGCATATTATTAGTTGTAGCACCGGAACGCCAATCGTCCTTGTTATTGCCCTGATATCCTATTAGTTATCGTCATCGTTATTGATATTTTTTTTAAATTTTTAATCGTTATCGAAATTATTATCAATATTGTTGTTGACATCATGGTCGTTCGTTGTAATCGACATCGTTATCGAAATTGGCATCGTTATCGAAATCGACATCGTTATCGCAATTATGTTTATTGTTGTTATCGACATCATTATATAGTTTTTATAAGCATCATTGTCATCATAGTTATCGACATCGTCATCAATGTGATTATCGAAATCATTGTTATCGTCATCGTTATCGATATTTAGTTGACATCATAATTTTCGTCGTTATCATCATCATAGTTATCGGCATTGTTATCATCATCATTGTTATATATATATCGTTATCGTTATCAACATTTGTTATCGTCATCGACATCAAATCCAAGAGTAAGCAGCATAAACATTTTGACGAAACAGTTAACGAAATTGTTTGGCTAACGAAATAGTTAAAGGCAAAATAGGAATAGGAGAGCAGGAGGCAAGGACAAGGTAAGCTAATGACAATCAGAATTAGGATCAGCAGCAGCAATAAATGGAGCGCAGGGAGATTACAAAGATATATATATATATATATATATATAAATGTATATATACTCTATAGCAAAGGGGGGCAGGAGAGTTGAGGGTTCACCGCAGGCTCATACCCAAAACCAACACCGTGAAACTTACAAAAATTATAAGTAAAAACTTCAACTTAAATTATAAATACTAAAAAAAATAAATAAATAAAAATTAATTGTTTTTTTGTTTTTATTTTTTTTTAGTTTTGTTTTTATTGTCAGTTTCGTTTTCTGTGTATTTTTTTTGTTGTTGTTGTTTGTTGTAAATAGCACAAATAGTTGCAGAAAAAGAAGAAGATGAAAAACAAGCTCAACTCTACAAAAAAAAAAAAAAATAGTACATACAATTTTTTTTTTCTTTTTTTTTGCTTCTTAATTTTCTCTCTCTTATTTTTCATCACAGTTTTAAAAATAATTAAAGAAAATAAAATAATAATAATAATAATAAAAAAAAATACTAAAATACCAATTGTTAAATAAAACTGTGCACAAAATACCGAAGAAATATATTAAAATAATCACACAAATAAAAAATGTATAGAAAGGAACAAAAAAAAAAAAAAAAATGTATATATTTTATATTGCGAACTAATGAAAGAAATGAAAATCTTTTTCATTTTTCTAATTTCTTCTTTTCTTTTTTTTTGTTTCTTTCGAAATTGAAAAAAAAAAATTAAAATATAAGCTAAAATATTGTTCAGATTATAAATATGATAAATTTGTAATTAGATTAGATATGTATAGTTAGCGAATAGTAGCAGGAAGAAGATCAACTTAAATGTCAAAAACAACAACAAAAAGAAATTGAAAAAAAATTGATGATGGAAATACCACAAAAAAAAAAAAAAAAGGAATATGGAAAAAAAAAACTGTACCTATAAAATATATATAATATTATAGAATATTGCAACATAGTTTTATTGTATTATATAGTGAAAAAAAAAAAAATTAATCATAGTTGTTTTTTTTTTTTTTCGTTTTCTTTCTCTCTCTTATTCTTATTGACTTTCTTTTTGATATGTGTTGATACATTTTCCTTTCATTATTTGCATAGTTCACTTTTTTTTTCGCATTATTTGCACTCTCCCCCTGTGTAGCTTTATATATTATCTTATCTTTATATATATATGATCATCTTTATATATAGGATCATCTGTATATATAAAAGTTCATATAGTCATAGTTACGTATATATTTTGAATACAATTTTTTTGTTTTTCTTTTATGTCAAATTTCACTGGTTGTTTTATATGTACATATTATAGATCCGATATCTTTGTTTATATAATATATATAGGTTATATTCCGCATATATTTGCAAGCTATTGTTAATTGAGGTTAAATAATTTTTCACCTTGCTCTGTTTTAAGGCACAGTTGCTCACCAGTGAGACAGCAAGTAGCTGCATATTCTTTAAGAATTCATCTTCATCTTCACCTCTCTCGCTCGCTCATTCTCTCTCTCTCTCTTTCGTTCTTGCTCGCTCTATCTTTCTCTTTCTTTTACATTTTTCTTTTGGCATTTTCATAATTTTATTTTAGATATGATTTTGCATTTTCTTTGCTTTCGAGTTTTTTTCCATCATCTTCAACATCATTTTAGAGTGACCATTTTTCATTAGAAGATTCATATTCATAGGACTTTTGATTTGGATAATAGATAACAGACTTGGGTTTTGCTTATAAGGCTTTAGCAATCAGCTGCTCAAATTAGGGTTATCATATATTTAGAAAACTTTTTTTTCCAGTTATTCCTTGTATCCATTTTTGATCATTAATTTTGGGAATAACATAATATTTAGCTGCTCAAATAAGGTTAATCAATCATTAGGGTTACCATATATTTGGAAGATTTTTTTTAGTTATTCCTTGAATCCATGTCTGATCATTATATATCTTTTTTTTCAGTAATTTCTTGAATCCATTACTGAGCAATATAAATCTTGATATAGCATTCAGCTGCACAATTTAGGCTGATCATTCGGTTAGGGTTACCATATATTCATAAAGGTTATACAGTTAAATTTTTAATCCTTTTTTGAGCATTATATCCTTGTTTCTGGTGAACAGTAACATTAGAAGCTATACAAATTAGATTGATCAATCATTAGGGTTACCATATATATATAAATATAATGCATATAAAGATTGATATGCTATATACATATACATATACATATATATAGCAATACACAAGGGGCACGCTTTAGCTTTAGCAACGTTTCATTTTCTTAGTATTCATTGTGTATATATGTGTGTGTGTGTAGATGTGTGTGTGTGTAGATGTGTGTGTGTGTTGTGTTATGCCTTAGTCTATATAATGTGTGATGTGCCTTAATCTTCTAATATAAAACAAATGATCTTAAAGTTCTTGTTCTTGTTGTGTTGCTGTTGCACATTTTAGTTTTTTTTTTTTGATTATTTGATGCGAATGCATTGATGATATTGATAATGAATGATGATGATAATGGCAACGGCAATCACAACAAAGCACATGAAGCTTTTAGAAACGTTCCAATTGTTCGCAAGATTGTGTTTGCTGCTTTTTACATTTCCTTTTTGTATTTCGTCCTTGACTCGTTGCTGCTGCTACTGCTGCTGCTGTCACTGTTCCGCTTTTTGTTATTGTTGTTGTGCCACTGCTGCTGCCGCTAATTTCATATGGATCAATGGCATTAAAATTAGCAATGCTACCACTGCCACGACCATTTGCAGCATCAACATACATTTGGCTGCACATTTGATTGTCGGCAAGTTTAGTATATTTTTTTTTTGGTGCACGTGTAAAAAGATTTAACAATGATTTAAATTTAATGCCACTTGATGAATGTTGTTGTTGTTGTTGTTGTTGTTGCTGCAGCTGTTGCTGTTGTTGTGGCAATTGTTCTGTGCTTGTTGCATCAACAGATTTTGATTTTGGCATATTTTTGAGTCGCGGCTGCTGTTGCTGCTGTTGTTGTTGTTTTTTCTTTGTCTTTTTATGCTGTCGCCGCAATTCTTCAGCATATTTCTTTTTCATTTTAATAACATCTGGATGTGGTTGCACATCCTGCATGCGACGTGTATGCATAATGCTATTCTCATGCAATCTGATGCCATCATCATCGCTATAATGTTGATATTCAACATCTGCAGTAGCAATATCTGCATCAGCATCTGCATCAATATCAGCATCATCGCTGGAACTATAATTGGTTGCAAAACTAATTGATGCTATGGACGTTTGTTGCAGTTGCTGTTGTTGCAATTGTTGCTGTTGCTGCAACTGTTGTTGTAACTGTTGCTGTTGTTGTTGCAATTGTATATCATCATTTAACATTTGAAATGTTACTGAACTTTTACGTGATGTTGCACGCATTTGTTGCTGCATCGATGCATTTGTTGCTGATGTATCAGCTGATGTTGATGTTGAATGCTCTGATGAACAATATGAATTTATATTACGTTCATCATCATTCTCAATTTGTCTTTCACGTTCCGTTTCAATATCTCTTTCTGGCGTTTCATTAGTTTCCGTTTCTATTTCCGTTTGTTGTCGAAAGAAACAATGCCGTGGAAATTGTGAACCAGATGCATTACGATGAAAACGTGTCTCTAATGCTTCTTCAGCATCTTCATAATCATTATCATCATCATCATAATCATTATCATAAACATCATCAGTATAATGACAATTATCAGTAACATGATGATGATGATGATGATGATGATGATGTTGATGTTGCGGTTCAATTGTTAAACGTGTCGCTGAATTATACATTGTGAGATCGCCAATGGATTTGGAATTTACACGTTCAGTGGCTAAAACTTTTTCGATAACTTCTCGATAAAATGCACGATCATATGTATGATTATCATTGCCACGTTCAGTTAATGTTGTTGGTGTTGTTAGTTGTAAGATTGTTGGACGCAGTGGCAATTGTTGTTGTTGTTGCAATGGTGCTTGTAAATGTATTTGAAATTGACTATCGAGTGATAATTTTTTACGTCCAACAGCTGGACTATTGCCTAAACTGCCGCCACCAATACGTTGCATGCCACTTAATGCAGCAATTGTAGCATTATTTACTGTTGTCGCTGTTGTTGCTGCTGCTGCTGTTGTTGTATTTGATTTAAGAAAATGAAAGCAACCAGTTGTTGGTGTTAATGTATCAGTTTCTGAGCTATCATCTGATAATAAATGATGAGGTGTTATTGTTGTTGTTGTTGTTGTTTGACTATATGTTCCATATGGTGTTATATGATCTAAACCATAATCTTGGCTACGTGCACGTCCATAAATGCTTGTGGCAGGTAATTGCTTATAATAACGATTGCTGCTGCTGTTGCTATTGCTGTTGTTAATGCTGCTACTGCTGCTGCTGCTATTGTTGTTGTTGTGATTGCCGTTCAGTCGTGGTGATGCTTTGGATGACATTATGTGATTATTATTATTATTATTTGTATTAGTTTTATGATTATTATTATTATTATTATTATTAATATTATTATTATTGCTGCTAATGTTGTTGTTGTTGTTTTTGTTGTTGTTGTTGTTGCTGCTGTTGTTGTTGTTGTTGTTTGTGGTATGCAATAAGTAATATGGTATACCTGTCGCACCACCAGCCCCAATAGCACTCATTCCCGTCATACTGCCACCCAAATACATGGGCGTTGTGGGCGTAGAACAGCTGCCATTACTGCCAATGGCAACGCAACCAATGCTACCAACATTTGGACTACCCAATGTTGCAGCTGTTATTGCAATTGCTGCTGCTGTTGCTGCTGTTGTTGCTGCTGCTGCCGTTGTTGTTGTTGCTGTTCCATTTCCAGCATTCGCTGCATTTGCCATCAATTGTTTTTTATCCAAATTTGGCGCACTTTTACTAAATGATGAATGCGTTGAACTTTGTGCTGGCCATTCCGTTGTTTGGCCGCCAAGTTGTGGTGGCAAAAGTGAACGTTCACGTTGATGCATTGTTGAGGGGCCCCACGTCTTGTTCTTGTGGCCATCGGTAACTATTTTCAGCATTCCCAAATGCAATACAAATATAAAAAAAAAAAAAAAAAAAAATTAAAAAAAAAATACAAAAAATAAAGAAAAAATTAAAAATAAAAAAAAAAATAAATAAAATTAAAATCAATAAAATATTAAAATTTAAATATAAAATATAAAAAAAAGAAAATCTGCATGCAAACAAAAAAAATTTATATATATACAAAAAATTATAATCGTGTTTCAATTCCACGCATTCCATGTCATTGACATTGACATTTATTTACATTTTATTTTTAAAACGTAATAAAAAAAATATGTATACAATTTTTATTTGATTTATTTTTGATGTTCCATTTCCATTTGTTTCAAATACATGCAACATATTTTGAAACATGTGAAATTGAAACAACTTCTGCTGCATTTCGAAATATAGTCAAATAGCAAATACTTATTGGTTTTATATACGTTGGAACAAAGTGGAAATGGAACATATGTTTATACAAATTTCGTCAAATTTCTTCTGTAAATAGTTTGCTTGCATTTTTATATGCAACATATGAAAATGAAGAAAAAAATTCCAATTGGCAAAAGTTTGATAGTTGAACAGGGAAAAGTTTTGATTTATTTGGGATACAAAATGAAATTGGAACAATCCTTTGTTATGAAGTCTTTTCAGTGAAACTATACAACCTGTTTGCCTTGTACTATTCTGCAACATTTTGCAATCATTTATGCATAATAAATGGGAACACTTTTGATAATGGGATTACCTAAAATAATGGCACCATTTTTGATGGCAATGGGGACACTTTTGAGAGTAATGAGAACAGTAATCATAATGGGAATCATTATGATAATTGGGAACAGTTATAATAATAATGGGAAGAGTGATGATAATAATGGGAAGAGTGATAATAATCAATGTTACACTACTCACGTGCTACAATACGTAGTCCAGAGAGTGATGGTGATCCAGGCGGTTCAACTTTATCGCGTACGGCCGTAATTGTATGCCGGAAACCCGTTGGCAATGATATTTGCAACGCTTTCTATAAGGTATAAAAAAAAAAATTAAATGAGACAAAAATCGATAATGTTTCGTAATTCGTAATTCGTACAAACCTTTTTACTTTTTTTAGGTTTACGTTTCGATGGCACCGGTTGCACCTGTTGCATGATCAATTCACGTCCAAGTATATTTATTTCACGTTGTCGCAATTGCTGCTCAAATTGATGCAACATATTGGCTTTCTCCTGTTGTTCCTCTTGCACCAACGCCAATTGTTCCTCCTTGTTGCGCAATTCCTGCAGCAAAAAAAAAAAAACCATACAAATTTCATATTGAATAAATTTAAAATCAAAAAATAAAATAAAAGGAATAAATTTGCAAAAAATTGTAGACAAAAAAATAAACATGCAAAAAAAAAAAATTAAATCAAGATAAAATAGGAAAACCAAGAAGAACAACAAGAACAACAACTATTTATTATTAGTGTTGCTACTGAAAAATTGAAAATGATTTGAAACTATTTAAAACTATTTAAAAAAAACTATTTATTATTATTATTATAAATATTGATATTGCTCTTGCAATGGTGAAGAGATGAAGCACAGCAGCTAGCTAGCAGGTGTAGAAAATGATTGTATTTTAAAGAGAGTAATTAAAGAAAACGCTTAAGAAATGCAATTGAAAAGCAAACAAAAATATAGAAAACATATTTTCAATCAATTTTTTTACGTGCTGTTAACAAAAAAAAAAAAAAAAAATTAGAAGGACAAAGCAAGAAAAAAAAAAACGTTCGCTTCAGCATGCCGAAGTTTTAATACACTTGCAAGCGAAAAGTTTTATCAACCTATTGCTCCTACAATGGCAGCTAACATATAGTCGTCCGATTTCGCTAACATATATAGATATCATCACTTAATTCAATTCAATCAATCTTTCCTATGGCAGCTATATGTTATAGTTCAACCGATTTGTCTTACATTTTAGTAAATTTTATAAATTATTATTTAATTTAAATTCTATAAATTTCAAACCTTTAGTTGAACAAATAACAAAAAAAAATTAATTATATTAAGACGCTATTTTTGAGCGATTTATTGCTATGACAGCTACATAAATATACACATATAAATATACATTAGTCAGATCTTAGCCAAAACAATAGCAAAACAGTCTATTAGTCATTATTAATGGTTAACTCTGCAAATTTTGAACCTAAATTTCCAACTGATCGTTACTATGGCAATTATATGAAATAATACTTCAAAATTTGGATCAATCATATGTAGTTATCATGTTGCTGGACTAAACCCATATCCTGTAACTTTCTGCCGCTTAGCATAACAAATAAGAAAAATTGATCATACTAGACTCAATTTTCAATCGATCTTATCTATGTTAACTATATGAACTATATGAAATTAGTTTTAATCCAAGAAAAGCTTTAAAAACAGACGGACAACAAATTGTGTGACGATGCGGAATAGGAATATATATATATATATATATATATTTTAAGGTTCTGCCCCTGCTTTTTACAAATATTATACTCTTGTAAGAATATATACATATATGTTTATGTATATCAAAAAAAAAGGGGGAAAAAGTAAAATGAAAATAAAGGAAAACGAAAACGAAATCGAGCAGGAAAAAAATGTTTTAATCCATTTTTGGATTTAATGATACGAAAATGACGGCGCTTACCTCTTCGATGGTTTGGAAACGCTTTAAACATTGTTTCGAGGTTGGATAACAAATACATATATATATATATATATATATATAGAGATAGGTATGTATGTATGTATGGATATATATACATATATATATGTATGTATATACATAATATATCAATTATATATTATATATATTGATATATTGACAGGTAATTTTCGTAGAATAAAAAAAAGGCGATAAATCAAATCAATTAGATAAATTTATCACATTAAAGAGAAATAGACAAAAATAAAATAAAGAATAGACAACACAATGAAGAGAAGAGATAAATCTAAATCTATATGATGATATATATATCTATATTTGTATATATATATATATAAACTATATAGAATTGGGATTAAGAGATCCAACAAACTGATAGACAGCTATATCTATATATGGGAACAGCTATACATATATACGATATACACATGTGATCAATATATTAGATATGCAAAAAAAAAAGTCTAGACTTTGCTTATGATCATGTTCAAAATCAAAGGAAATTTTCCAATTTTTAATATCCATAGGAGAAAGCAGAGGTGCATGTTGTTTTAACGGGCAATAGTGGGCGCATGGTAGACCCCATACACATATATATAAATTTTGCTACCACGCCGGAGAGTACTACATGCGAAACAGAGAAAGTCATAGGTATGGTATTCCACTGTGAGCGTAAAATATATATACATATATTCCTAATCAACATCTACAGCAGCATATTCGTCTATTCCATTTAAAACCCTAAAATTTAGGCATTATAAGAGGAAGCGACTTCAAAATTCTCAATGTATAAAGTTTGACATATGTAAATAGATCTCACAGAGCTAGGGCCTTGAAATTCTTTTTGCCGAGTATTGCCCCTGCACATAGATACACTTTTGGCACATCCGTTATCCCGTCTTTATCCACGCCATTGAGTAAACCGACAAATCAAATCGCAGATTGCAAAGGCAACAGATTAAAGCTAGAAATTAGCACTTTTGGGCATGAAGAGAATTTTTGTACATCTTTTGCAGTAATTGTGAAATTGTGAATTATAGTTTTCTACCATGTATATATATATATTAAGATTACAGGGTATCTGATAACAGTAGAGTATGCACGACGAAACTTTATTACGAGATCGTTTCAAAAAAAATAAAAATAAAATAAATAAAAGTTATATCGAAAGTTAAGTTGTGCAGTATAGTATATATCTACAGGGCATCTGTTAGTCGCGCATACTCCACTAGAACTTACTTATCTTTATACAAAAAAAAAAAAAAAAAAAAATTAAATAAATATTTAGCTTAATTATCTCAAAAAAAAAATATTTCACTTTAAAGTCAAGCGATTGCTCTAATATTTTGATCACATGTCTATACTACGATGATATATCTATATAGGATATATATACATATATATATATATAAACTATACGATTATAATATAATACATTTTATATACAATTTATGAATTAATGTTTCTATAATTATAATTATAATTATTATTATTTTTTTTGTTTGCATTTGTTTTTCGTACCTTTTCTTTTTCGCGCAAATCATGCAGGACTTCGGCAATTTCCTTTTTCCAAACTTCCTGCAATTGATGAAACGATTCCTGTGGCGTTAATGTAAATACCGAACATGCGCTACTCTCCAGCTGTTCAATGATTTTCTTAAAATCCGGTCTTCGATGCGGATCACTTTCCCAACAGCCTAAAAAAAAATAAAAATTCAAAATTAAATTTTTTTTGTTTATAAATTTGAATTTTTTTTTTGCATGTTGTTTTTACTTTTCATTAATGCTCCCCAGGTTTCGGGACATGTTTTTGGTATGGGCAATGTTAATGTTTTAACAGCAACGCCATAGGCAACAGATAATGGATCAAATCCCTTATATGGCGTTTCGCCTGTTATTAACTCCCATAGTAGTACACCATAACTCCAAACATCGGAAGATCTGCAAATAATTATAAAAAAAAATTTAATTTCAAAAAATATTTCAAAATAATCATTAATAATATTTCAAAACTTACTTGGAATACATGCTACGACTGATAACTTCCGGTGGCATCCATGCATATGTACCAGCAGCGCTCATACATTGCGTATTATACATTTCACGTGCTAATCCAAAATCAGTTATCTTTAATGTCTTCTGATGTAATTGATTACCTTCAATGGCTTCATATATTAATACATTTGATGATTTAAGATCACGATGTATAATAGACATTGGTGCTTCACTATGTAAATAATTCATGCCACGTGCTATTTGTATTGCCCAATCGACAAGTACATCGGGTGATATTTTACCACCAGCTAATATACGATTTAAGCTACCGCCACGTGCATATTCCATAACTAAACATAATTTAGTACGTAAACAAACGCCACGTAATGCTGCTATATTTCGATGTTTTAATGACCAAAATAATTTAGCTTCTTGTAAAACATTATCACGCATACGTTGCATATCATCATCACCAGTTTGATGGGCAATTTTAATAGCAACTTCTTCACGATCATAATAACCACGATGAACTTTACAGAAGCCACCAGAACCAATAACTTCTTTAATATCTAATTCTTTATAATCAATTTCATGTGGCAATTCCATTGGATCGGCATCAGTTACAAAGTTTCGTGGAAAAACTCCAACCTAGAAAATAAAAATAAAAATATATGTATATATAATTTCATTATGCGACACAGATACAGAGACATACACATGCACATGCATATGCAGGCATATGCATGCTCATATTTCATATTTTATACCTTATCCCCAATTTTGCCAGTCCACCAGCCAACATCGCCAGAGACTTCACTGTCTGTTGAAAGTACAACAACAATTTGTCCACGTCGAAGTGTCAACTCATCTTCACCTTGTGGATCATAATCATATAATGCTGTCCATAAACTTGCATCTGTTGCCAATTGTGATTCATCATCCAATCCAAGACCATTAGCTGCCGCTGCTGCTGCAGCTGCAGCATCCTCGACGCCATTATTGACATTGAGACATTGATTGTTGCCATTGTCAATGTGATGCTCCTCGCTAATTGGGAGCATGGCCAATGCTTCCGTTGCTACTGCTTCCGCTACTGCTTTAGCTGCTGCTGCTAAACGTTTTGCCCTCGTTGCCTAATCTTGGCCAGCATCAAAATATTCAACATCGACTTAAAGAACGGGTGTTTTTTTTCTCTTCTTTTCTTTTTAGCTGTAAACAAAAATGTAATTGAAAAACAATTTTTTTAGTTAATGCAACATTTGCTCCGTGCTTCAGCCGGCATACCACACCCTGCTGGTGCTGCTGTTGCTGCGCGCGCCTTTTGCTACTTACACAAAGTTGTTTTATTTTTTTTTTTTGTAAATTTTTCGCTTTTTGCACAGATTTCACGCCTTTAGCTGCTATTACCGCCGCTGCCTCTTCTGCTGTTGCTGCTGCTGTTGCTTTTTGCTATTGCTGTCTGCAACTTGTCTTCGTCGTCGTCTCCCACCCGCCCCCTCAGCCAAACGCAGCGAACGCACAGTGCACACACAATAGAAAAATAATCAGCGACACAAACACACACACACACTAACACACGTCGCGTTCTCACACGTACAAGGCAGCACAAACACACACGCACATGAAGCACTCTACTAAACTTGATAGCTGTTGTTGTTCTTGTTGTTAATTTGCTTGTACTACTGCTGCTGCTGCTGCTGCTGCTGTTTATTGTTGCTATTGTTGTTGTTGTTGTTGTTTTGGAATCAGTTTTTGCTATGACTTTAACTTGATATCAGTTCTTTGCATATACATTTCTTTTTAAGTAATATCCTATTTTTTTTTTGTGTTGTTTTTCTTTTGATTTGCTTTTAACTTCGTTTATGTGCGTGCTTTGTATGCGAGTTTTTTTTTTTTCTTTTTTTTGTCCGTTGTTCACTGTTCGCTGCTCGTTTGGCCGTGTTTTCGTTTACGTTTTACGTTACGTCGTTTTCGTTTTGCAAGCCATTTGACTTAATTTTTCGTTTTGCTCAGCTTTATATATTGTTTAGCCGTCTATTGATTTTTGTTTTTGTCTATGTTTTTAAAACATAAAAAAAAAAACTTATGTTGAAGGAAAAACTCGCAGATAGAAATATCGACGGGCGATAGGCAGCCGATTCAGATGTCCGATAACTAATTTTTCTGGTGGTGGTTCGTTGATAACTTTTATGCTGCAACTATAATTGTATGTAAAATACTAAATGTTATAAAAATACCAAATAAATGTTAAGTTAACATTCAAGTCGGGTCTTACTTAAGCTGAGAACAGAATTCAACTATGTGGCATCACTGTGTTACCGGTAAAAATGCAAAGTATGAACGCATTAAATTTACAGTTCAGCAATTACTTTGATTTAGTAAAAATGATTTAATTAAAGAAATAATAATAAAAATAGTAATAATAATAATAATAATAAATAAAAATAAATATCTGCCAACATACATACATAAAACTTTATATTGAAGTTAGTCGAAGAAAACATTAGGCATGTAAGAATTGTATTTGAAAATAATTGCATGCAGAAATGCTCAAAAACAAAAAAAAAATTAAATGAATTGCTCGTAACCCTCGTTGCCTTGTTGCCGCCTTGTACGTATTGTATATTTTCTTTAATATCGCACGCGCGTTTACTCTTGCTCTCTCTCTCTCGTCCACTTTTTGCATACTGTTGATGTTCGTATTATTACTCTCTCTCTGCATGTCATTCATTCTCGCTCTCTTTCTCTCTCGCTCTCTTCGTTGTTGTAGACTTGCCACTTGGTTTCGGCTTGGTCCAGCAGAACTTTCGTGTCGGCATTAGCATTAGCATCCTCGGCTGCTGCTGCTGCTGTTACTATCTGCTGTTGCCGCATTGGCAGCTGAGCCATAGCCATAGCCATAGCCATAGCCAGAACCCATTAACCAAACAAGCAGAACACAAGCTGAACACAGAAACAGAAACGAAGTCAGCGCCAATGCACGGGCCACGGCAGCGGCTGCTGTACGCTGTACGTCGACAATTTCGAAATTCAGTTCAGTTTAGTTCAGTTACGCGCAAGATTTCAACAAAAATTGTAGCACACTTTACGGCCACGGACGGCGGCAAAGTAACGGGCGTGCGCAGCGCAAAATAGTATTAAATTATACGGCATATAAGAATCCCAATCAGAATCCCAGCATTCGAATCAGAAACTGAAACGGAAACTTCTATTGCCTGAGAATTTCTTTTGGCTATTTTAAATAATTGTTTAGCGCTCTAATTGTTATTGTTATTTTTATTTATTTATTTATTTATTATAATTTTTTTTTTGCAATAATTTCTGAAAATATTTCTTTATTTATTTTTGTTGCCCGCTAAAAAAAAAATAATAATAATTGACACGGAATTTTTGTTAAATTTGCAAACTTTTTTTTTTTTGTTTCCCCCAATTTTTTGGCGTGTGCTTAAACGCGTTTGTCGTTGACGTCGCTGTCGCTGTCGCTGTCGCTGTCGCTGTTGCCGTTACCGTTGCCGTTGCCGTCGCTGCTGCCGCCAACTCGAATATAATATATTTTTTTTTTGCTCGCTGCGTACGCGCGCGTGTGTGTGCGTGTGCGTGTGTTTCTGTGTGTGTATGTGAGTGTCTCATTGTGCGTGTGTACGAAAGTGTGTTACACTTTTTCTTTTTTTTTTGTTTTTTTTTTTTGGTATTTTTTTTTTGTTGAGTCGCTTTAATCCTCATATGCCAAACAAAAAGCCAAAAAAAAAAATAATGCCAACGAAATGATGATACGAAAAGAAATGAAAAGAAAAAAGAAATCAAATCAAATGAAATGAAATGCAATGAAATGAATAATCTTAATCGTAGTTAAATAACAAATAAACAAAAGAAAATAAAAAAAAATATATATATATATATATATACGAAACATAAATGAAAATAATACAAGAAATATAGAAGAAAACAAAATAAAAAACGCACAAAATTCTCAATAAAATTGAGAAGAAAAAAAAATATATATACGAAACGCGCTCGAAGCTCAATAATCTACAGCATCAGCCAGCGATTAGCCATCGACGACAGCCTTTTTTTTTTGAGTTGAGTTGAGTTGATGACAAAAGAAAGGAAGAAAAATGGATGATGAACAACACGAAGCTAAACACCAAATAAAATAAATATTAATAAAGAACAAGAAAAAAGAAAAAAGAAAAGAAGAAAAAAACGAAACGCACAACGTTAAATTCTAAATTCTAAATAAATTAAGCAACCAACAAAACAAAACAAAAAAATCATTGCCGTATTTAACATGTAAATAATAATAATAATAATAATATTTCATTTAATATTATATTTTGCAATATTTATATTTAGTTTCACTGCTGCTGCTGGGCTGGCATCGCAGCTGCCAGTGAAATGCTTAGCATATGCATGTGTGTGTGTGTGTGTGTGTATAGAAAAGAGAGAGGGCGAGAGTGAGCAAGCGATTGAGTGAAATGGTTAAATGCACTGAACGATCATCTAGGCATTGAGTCAGTGCATTTACACTCATACTCTCTCATTCATGCTCTCGCACTCGCACTCACACTCCGCTCACACGCTTCCCACTCCGTTTTGCACGCTCTTTTGCATGCTCTTTTTTTTTTTCTGCCTTGACACTATTTTCGTTTTGAGCTATTTTGTGCATTAATTTGCCAAAATAAAAAAAAAAGAAAAGTAAAACAGCAAATATATGTGTATGTGTGTGTGTGTGTGTGTATATGTATGTATGTTTTGTTTGCGCATAAATTCACACACAAAGCTGTTGCCTGGCCTATAAAAATGGCTGGTCGTACCATCAGCAACATTCGCTGTTGACGCTGGCAGCGTGGTAAGCAGCGCGCAAGAAGTTGAGGTTATGTCTGCGCCGCAAAATGTGCTTCGGCTGGTCGCTGCCCTTGGCATAAAATTGTCTCTGCTGCTGCTACTGCTGCTGCTGTTGCTGCTGGTGTTGCTGTTGTTGCTGCGGCTCTTGTGGCTATGGCTGCGGCTGCTAACTGCGGGCTGCGGACTGCGGCTGTTTCGCCCTTCATTTGGTTGGGCGTGCCAGTAGTTAACGGCACACGAAATGTGCCGCTGTCGTATCGCTGCTGCAGCATTAGCAGCAGCAGCAGCATCCTTTAACAGGCTCTCTCGCTGTCTGTATGTGTGTGTGTGTGTGTGTGTATTAGTTGGTAAGTTGGCATGTCCTTGCTGGCAGAATCGCACTTCAATGCTCTGTAAATGACCTAGCCCTATTTTTGGGCATATTATTAGGCTTTGCTCAAAACTCAGTTGCTGCGCAGCGACGTTGACAGCAACAGCAACAGCAACAGCAGCAGCAACGGAGACTGAGACATTTTCCTGCAGAGTTGCTCAGCTAGTTTTATCTTTTGCTTCTTCGTCCTCTTCTTTAATATTTGATTTGCATCTGTTTGCCCGCGCGCGTATGTATGTGTGTGTGCGTGTCTGTGCGTGTTAATGCTTGTCTATGCTTGTGTATTTGTGTTTTATTGCTTCCGTTGCGCATAAAAAGTGTTGCATACCCTGCAGGCAGCAAAGACTGATAGACTGACAGACTGACAGGCGACTCGAGACCCAAAAGACACACACTCAGAGAGAGTGAGAGAGTGAGAGAGAGAGAGAGTGAGAGAGTGAGAGAGAAACTGAAAGACTGAGGTCTCATGGCAATTCAAGACAATTATGAGGCGCACTTTAAAAGCCAAATAGTAGCATGGCCTAAAATATCTCAGAGTGAAGGAGACAGAATGAAAGCGACTGTGCGAGTGAGATAGCAATGTCAAGTGCAATTGACAAGTTAAGGACACATTGGAAACTATAGCTGACTTTACCATCGTGTATTCTTTGTATGCATGAAAATCAATTTAATTGCAATACCCTGCATTTATTTGCCTATATATGCTGTATATTAACTTTTGTGCAGATGTCATTTTTTTTTTGTATCCGAAATTTAACATATAGCATGCTATATATGGTATATATTTGAAATTATAGTTGCCATGCCTACTACAACAGTAATTTTGCGCAAATCTGTAACGATTACAGTTTTACAGGCACTCATATCCCTGAATATACATAATATGCTTAAATATATAGATCTCTTAAATTTTTAGTGCTAGATAGATGATAGTGCTGCATACGCAGCTCTGCTATATTTTACTTCTTGACTGCCACGCCTCCTAGAGCAATAATTTACAGAAAAAATCTTTTGAATTTACAGTTTTAGAGTCATTGATATTGAACTTTACTTCAAGCTTTGCTTAATGTTTTTAGATTTAATTATTTTTGCTATTTTCTGCAACTTTTTTTTTTTTTTTAATTATATAACGTTTTTTTCACTTAATTTATCAATAAAATTAAAAAAAAAAATAAAAATAATTATTTTAATATTATGAAATTGCTTTTCTCTTTGCAGCAAAACGCACAGAAAGTGAAGGAAAAGCAACACCAAAACAATAACTAAAGAAAAAGAAGACGCTTATAATATATAGTTTAGTCCAATAATAATATATATAAAAATATATCTATATATAGGATAAAAAAAAAACCAAAAATAATAATAATAATAATAGTAAGAGAACAATGTATGCAACAGATGAAAGTGAAACTGAAATTTTAATTGCATTTTTTTGCAATTTATTGACAACAACAAAATCAACAGCAAAAAAAATAAATTCAAATTAAAGAGAAAAAATTCGTTAAAAAAAAACAAAAAAATACGAAAACGAAAACAACAGAAGAAACGAAACGAGAAAAGAAGAGAAAAGGAAAAAGAAACGAGAAAAAAAAAATAGAAATAGGACGCTTTGAAATCCGCTTTTAGGATTAAGGAACTTAAACGTTGTCAACGTGTCGTTGCGCTGCGCAATGCAAGCGAACAGCAGTCGATCAACATTAAGCGCACAATCCTCCGGCACACCGTCGGCCTCAACGATATCCTCATCGCAGGGCAAGGTAAGTGAGAATTGTATTGAAACAAAACTACAGTTACAACATATTATATATTATATATATATGTTATATATCGGCACAATGGACATTGGTCAAAATGAAAATGCACACAAAAATAAAAAGAGAAAAGAAAAGAGAAGAGAAGAAAAGAAAAGTAAAGAAAAAGGGCTAAGGTTAGAGTAGAAGCAAAAGGTTGAAGTGGAAATGGAAAGATGTCTCATTATGTGCGCCCATTGGCAGCCAACGGCAAATGGCAACAAAGGCGCCTTGCTACTTCAATTCAATGACCCCCCCCCCCCGACCACCTGAACCTCACCCGAACCCCACCCACACCTCCTCAATACACACACACACTTAAACACATACATACATGCGCTCGCTCGCTTGTATTCCCTAAGGAGCTGGCCCAAAAGGACGAGTATCGCATCAGTTGTTTTTTTTTTTATTTTCGGTTTGGTTTGGTTTTGGTGCTCCTGGGCCCTAAGTGCCTTGGGCCTTGTCCGTATGTTTTAGTTCTCCTCCGTCTCCATCTCTTCACAATCACAGCTTTTTGTATGTATGTGTGTGTGTGTTTGAGTGTGCATCCTTTTTCAAGTGTCCTTTGTGTATGGCAGCTATGTTGCGCCTCTCAATTATGCAAGCGTTAGCGATAGTCCCAAAAGCACTTTGGATACCGCCATACCGACTATTTTGTATGCCAGCCAGTCTCTCACACACTCACACACTCTCTCTCTCTCTCTATCTTTCTCGCTCTCTCTCTCTGACGCTCACGCAGTCTTTGCAAAATAGCCAATATAATATGTACATATGTATAGAAACTATAGTCGACAATCTTCTTTTACTTCTAATTAGCCAATCAATCAGGCTTTATGTCTTTTCACTCATCATCATCATCATCTTCTTCTTCTTCTTCTTGTGTTTGCTCTACATACTTCTTCATACTCTCTTCCATTTCCATTTCCATTTCCACTTCCACTTCCACTATTACTATCTTTATTATCAATTTAAAATTTTCCCTTTTAAAGTTTTCAATATTAATGCTAAACAATTTTCTCATCGCAATATTATATTGAGCTCTTCCAAAATTTAACATAAATTTTGAAAAGTTTTTATTACATTGAAATTTACTATGTGAGAAATAACTGTATATACATAGAGCTTTATCAATATTATTGCATCATATACTCGCATTATATCGATTTAACTATAGGATATAGAGTTTACCAATGTCTACCTATAGGATACATAGTATATATTCCCTTTTGTGACCACAGGAATTGCATATAACGCACATAAGTAGGCGTATATCTAATAAAAAAAAATGTATAAATTCTTGTTCAGTATCAAAATTCGAGTTGGTCTTATGTTCCTTTGTCCGTCTATTTCACTGGTTGAGCATCTAAATTTTTGAAAGTCCTGAAATCCGAATATGACCTCTAGGAAAAAGAGCTAAAAGTTGGCATTTTGGCATTCTTGTAGCATAAGGAACTTAGACAACATTCAATTTTCTTGTTTACCGGATATTTAATAGTTGAGCTAACAGTCGAAACTCTTGCTTTCTTACTTGTTAAACAATTTCCAATTTTTTTTTCTGTTTTTTTTCTCTCTCTCTCTCTCCTTCTTTCTTTGTCACTCTTACATGCTTATAAGCAAATTTCAATTCATTTAGCATCAAGTTCATGAAATTCTTATCAAATTTTGTATGTATTCTGTCTTTTCTATCGATTATATTTTGTCTTAATATGCAGGTACCCTGTAAATCTTTTTTAGTATAACATATAAGAATAAAAAAATAATTTACCGGGTATTTCTTAGTCTATCACAAAATTTTTATTGGTTTTTTTATTTTCGAAATTAATAAGAGAAACTGTTAGAAGTCAGCTTGCTGTGAAGTTTATTATGCTGCATTCATATTTATTCATTTCATTTCTTCTGTTTTATACTCATTTGATTCGTTGATTCGTTCATTTCATTTATGAATTATTCATTTATTTATTCAAATATTCATACACTTGTTGATATATACAGTCATATTTATATTTATATTTCTACTCATTCATTTTTGCATTATTCAATTATTCATTTGACCATTCATTTATCTACTTCATTCATTCTATCATTCATTTGTTGATTCATTAACCTATTCATTTATTCATTTATGCATTTATTTATTCACTTTTCATTAATTAACTCATTTAATGAATCTTATTGACTTATTCATTCCTTGATTTATTCATTCATTCGTTTAATTATTGATTCATCTGCTCATACATTCATCTATTTATTCATTTCTGCATTCAGCAACAATTCATTCATTCATTAACTCATTCATTCAATAATACGACAGTCAATTCATTCATTCATTCATTCATTATTCGACGCATTTATGCGTTCAATGACTTATTCATTTATTCATTCATTCAAAAATACATTCATCTAGTCCTTTATTCACTAACAATTCATTCACTTATTTATGCATTCGTTCACTCATAAATTAATTTATATATATTCATTTATTTAATCATTTTCTGATTCACTATTCATTATTCGACTCATTTATGCATTCAATGACATATTCATTTGTTTATTCATCCACACATACATTCATCTAGTTATTCATTCGGCAACAAGTCATTCACTCATTCATTTATTCATTCACTCATTCATTCATTCATTCATGTATTCACTCATTCATTCACTCATGGATTAACTCATGTATTCATTTATTTATTTATTTCTCGATTCCATATTCATTATTCGAATCATTTATGCGTTCAATGATTTATTCATTCATTCATTCTTTTATTCATTCAATTATTCATTCATTTATTCATTCATTTATTCATTCATTTATACATTTAACTATTCATTCATTAATTTATACTCAATCATTCATTAAGTTGTAACGCATTGTATGCATACGGCATGTGACATGTGGCATGTGGCATATGTGACACGCTGTCATGTTGCACATTGACAAAATTCTTCAATTAAAAATGTAACGTAAAGAAAGCTTCTGCTGGACACTGAGTAGAGACACTGGTCAAGGGTAAAGTAGGGACAATGCGTAGAGTGGGAACAGTGCGTAGAGAGGGAACAGTGCGTAGAGAGAGAACAGTGCGTAGAGAGGGAACAGTGGGCAGTAGTCAGGGAACAATGCAATACATATATTTTCAGTTTTCAAATGCAATTTTCCATGAAACATATGTTTTTTTTTTTGGCTGTTGTTGTTGTAATTTGTTGTTGTTGCATGTTTCATAATTCTATTTGCAATAATGATGATGATTGTAATTAAAATTTTTGCCCCTGGCAGCTTAAAAATATTGACAGACACACACACACACACATACATATACATATACACACAGACACACACATACATATACACACATACATATACATACATATACACAGTCGCATGCATATTTAGTTAGAAAGTTACTTTAATGAGTTAAGTGCTTTGATTAGAATTCCACAGACAGCTGAAATGTTGCAATTTTTCAGACTATATGTGTGTGTATGTGAGAGAGAGAGAGAGTGTGAAAATTGTATTTTTCGCTAAGTGTTCGTAATTAATAGGTTTTTCATGTCATGTGCAAATGACAAGCGTCAATTATGCATTACATAAAACTAGACTAAACTAGTGATGTCACACATATACAGATATACATACATACATTTATGATATACAGTAGAATCCGGTTATAACGACTCTGCTTATAGTGTCCGACCGGTTATTATTCGATGGCTTGGTTGGTCCCCATACAAACTCCTTTCGGTTAGTGCGTCTTCTGGGTATAACAACGTAAAATCGTCGGTCCCTTGAAAGTCGCTATAACCGGACTCTACTGTATATGTGTTTATATATTTAATATTATTATATAATATTCTTTATACAAATTTACCATAAAATATTTTTTATAAATTTTTTTTTATTTTATTTTATTTTTTTTATTTTATTTTTTTTTTTAATTTTATATAATATTTTTTTATTGTCTTTTTTATTTTAGTTTTTCATTTTTTTTTTTTTTACCGGGTATTTAGCTAGTTGAGCACACAGTTTTTTATTTTAATTAGATTTTTTTTATAGTTATTTTTCATTTCTTTAATAACAAAATTATCTAAAAATTTAACTTTATTTATTTTATATACATATATATTTTACCGGGTATTTCACTAGTTGAGCATAAAGTCTTTAATTGAATTATGAATTCTTACAAATAAAATGTGTTATATTTTTAAAGAGAATTGCAATGTATTTTTTATACTCAAAATTTACCGGGTATTAAGGCAGCTGAGCATTTAGTTTATAGACTAAATTATAAATTATTGCAACTATTTTCTACACTTTTGCCGTTTGAATTGCAGATGAAGTATACATCTATGTAGATCCAAAATATTTTTCAATATTTTTAAACATTTTTTACCGGGTATTTTTTTTAGCTGGAATAATTTGAATTTGAATGTGAATTATTACAAATCTTACTTTTTATAATTTTAAAAGCTAATTTCATTAAATTTTCTCAACTTTAATTTTTTTTTGTATAGATTTTACCGGATATTTCACAAGTCGTGCTTATAGTTCTTAGACTAATTAGTTTTTTTTTTCCAAAGATTATCTGTAGTTTTTAGACTTTAGGTTAATTATGAATTTTCTTAATTTGTAACGTAAAATTTTATAGAATTTTGCTACGTTAAAATTTTTACCAAGCTCTATAAGAAATTTTGACGTATTATTATTTAGAAAACTACATAGATATTTTCTTGGAAATTATTAAGCTTGTACATGAAATAAAAAATTAGTTTTTTTTGTTTTTCTCGTTTTAAGCAACTGAAAATTAAAATGATTTTTGTTTATTATTGGATGAATATTACGTAGAATTTGTTTAAACAATTTAAAGAGTTGAATAAGAGAGATAGAGAGAGAGGGAGAGAGAGAGAGATATATATAGAGAGAGAGAGAGAGAGTAAGTGAAAGTTAATTTCTGTAGCTCACATTTATATAAAATATAATTCAAACTTAATTTAAGCAAATTAAAACAAATTTTAAGATAAAGAAAAAATAAAAAAAGGGAATTTATAAAATTTATTCCACACAACTATGAAATCTGTATGCCAACATTGCAAAAGCGTTGCCACACGATAGAAAGCGCATTAAGTTGGCTGCATGCCACATAGAAAAAAAGAGCAAAAAAAAAATTTGTTGAAATTTAACAACAATTTCGTATGCAAATTTTTTTTTTGCGGCAAATTTCATAAATGTTGCTTGAAATTCTACGCCAAGTGCCACGTAACACCTTTGCTCTTCTTCTGCCTATATATATATACATATGTATATATATCTCTCTCTCTATTTCACTCACTCTTTCTGTCCCTCTGCCTTTAGCTTAACCACAATTAGCTTTAATTTCGATATGAATTTTCATTTCAAGTCACAAAATTTATTTAATTAATATTTTGAAAATTTTCACAACAGAAATTTACAAAAAAATAAAAATATTTATAATAATAATAAAAAAAATTTAATTTTCGCAATTTAGTGTGAAAAACAAACTTTTGCCGCGCTGCAATATTAGAAAAAGTGTAAAATGCAGCCGCCTGATAAACTTTCATCATCAATAGCAGTCTCTCTCTATCTGTCTCTCTCTTTCTTTTGCCCCTTCCCCCACTACTCACATCTCTGTTATAGCTCAAATGTTTTTCATATCTTTTGTTCACAATTCGCTTGATTTTCTCTTACATTTCGTAGCGCCATTTGCATCGCTGTCGACGATGACGTTTTGAACGCGTTGCGTTGCGTTACGTTTCGTTTCGTTTCGTTTTGTTGCTATCGCTTTTAATTAAACATTGCCGTTTTGTGAGTTGCACACACAGACACAGAGACAGAGACACGCACACTTAACGCTCACTCACACATGCACTTAGCTGTTCCTCTCACTTAAACAAAAATAACAAGAACAACAAACAGCAGCTTCAGCAGCAGCAACAGCAGCAGCAGCCTTTGCTTAAGTCAGCTCTGTGTGTGTATGTGCGTATGCGTGTGTATGAGAGGGAGAGAAATTGAGTGAGCGACAGTGATGAGAGCGTAGAGTATAGTAGCAATAGACAGCAGCGATACCGGCAGCGGCAGCGGCAGCGGCAGCGCACTATGGAGAATTTCGTCTATTTATTTTTCGTTCAATTCATTTTTTTTTGTTTTGTCAATTTAAATTTTTCGAAATTTGTATTATTGCTTATTATGATACTAGATTTTTTATTAAATTTTTTTTTATTATTATTTTAATTATTATTATGATTCTAGAAAAAAAAATTATGCAAATTTCAAGCATAGATTGCAAGTTATTTAATTAATGCCAAAAAAAAACCCAGCAAACAAATTTCCCCCATAGTGCAGCCGCAGTGTAAAGTGTGAGGGCAAAACTGAAGGGCATTGCCAAGTGCTAGGCAAGCAAGCAAGCAAAGGCATTGCCAAATGACTGGTGAGTGCGTAAAATGCTTGCGGAGAGCGGCAAGTGTAAGAGTGGGAGAGTGGGAGAGTGTGTGAGTGAGATGAGATGAGGGAGAGAGGAACTTGCGGGTACTTGGCAGCTGCTGTTGCTGTTTCTGCTGCTGCTGCTGCTGTTGCTGCTGGCCTTGCCCGTCACAATTTGAAGTCGAGTTTGACGACGGCTCGTTTTGTCTCTATGCTTGCGTATATATGTGTATGTCTGTTTGTGTGTGTTTGCCTATGTGTAAATACTGTCTGGCTGTGTGTGTGTGTGTGTTGGTGTTGTGTGCTTGAGCGTGTGAATAAGTCATAAAAAGCTAGTAAAAATCTCCGTTTGTCATTACATATTGTCATCATCGGCAACAGCAGCAGCAGATGCTCACATACAGATAGATAGACAGTTAAAACGGTAGAGTGAGAGCGAGTGAGATAGCAACATAGACAAGCAAAGCTCTTCAGCTGCAGCAGCTGAAATGTAGGCAACGTTTTTGTTTTTGTCTTTTTTTTTTGCGTTTTCGTTTTTGTTTTAACAAAAAAAAAAAACCCAAATGCAGCCGTGCGCGTAGAAAGAGATAGCAAATGCCTGGCCTGGATTTATATGTGAGAAAGAGACGCAAATAATCAACGAAATGAAGTAAAGCAGTGAAAGTGTATAAAAGAAAAATGAAAAGGCAATGTGGCAGCTTGTTGAAGAGTAATAGAAGGAAGTAGATGTCGAAGAAGGGGCAAGAGCGTTGAGTGTGAAGAGTGCGGTGAGAGCAGGAGGGGGGGTGGGGGCGATAACTTGATGGTTTAGGCGAAAGAAAGAAAAAAAAAAATAATAATAACAGCGCAGTAAAGTGCTGAAAGCATAGAGTGCTGCCAGGGAAGGGGAGTGGCGCAGCAGAGGGTCAGCAGAGGGGCAGCAGAGGAGCAGCAGAGGAGCAAGCCATGACAGTCGTTGAATAAAAGTAGCTGCTGCCGCAGCAGCTTGTGTTTTTTTTTCTTTCTTTCTTCTTTTTTTTTCAGCTCTATGCAAATTTTTGCTGCTGCTGCTACATTTTTCTCTTTTGTTTCTTGTTGTTGTTGTTTTTTTTTGGTACTTAAATGCAAATTGCATTCCGTTGCCAAAATCAAACTTCGCTGCTCACTGCTCGCCGTTGGCTGCTGATTTTGTCGTATTTTTAGCTTATTTTTTTTTTTTATTTATTTTTATTTTAATTTTTATTTTCAACATTCAACGTTCGGTCAACTTCTTGGACGAGCTTAAAGTAGACGTCAATGTGAACATTTATTACATATATATATATATTTTTTTTTTGTTGAAATGCCGAAAATGCAATAACTGTAAAGCAACACAAAGACGCGCAGAGCAGCTTGGGGTAAAGGGGGCAAAGAGTCAAGAAAAAGGCAAGCGAATTGTGGTTAGCGCTGTAAAAGGCAAAGGAAACAGCGATAGAGAAAGAATGCAAAGTGAACGAGAAAGGGAAAAAGAGAGAGAGAGACAGACAGAGAGAGAAAAAGTGAAAAAGGCAGAGTAGAGATGGAATACTAGTAGGCGTCAAGAGTGTGCGAGACAGAGAAAGAGAGAGAGAGAGAGAGAGAGGGAGTTAAGGGGGCAGAGTATAATATAAAGCGAAGCCTCACAATGTAAAAGAAAGCGAGAGAGAGAGAGAGAGAGAGATAGAGTGTGAGAGAGAGAGAGAGAGAAACAGATGATGGCAAATAAAAGTCAACAAATTTTAAATTTATTATTTTCGCTAGCGAATTGAAGATGTTGAAGAAGAAGAAGAAGAAGAAATTGTGGCAAAAGAAATTAACATTTTTTTCAAGTGTATGCAACAGGCAACAGTAGCACATACAACCAGCAGTTAACATAAATGCATAGATATATGTATGTACATATAGTAATATATAGTAAAAATGTAAAGCCTGAAGACGAAGTGCAATTTGCGTTATTGCTTAAGTTCTTTAACAGCTGCTTAACAGCTGGCTAACAGCATGTTAACAGTTGAACTAACAGTACTTTAACA
The DNA here is from genome assembly GCA_037044475.1 of Zaprionus obscuricornis. Classification (NCBI taxonomy): domain Eukaryota; kingdom Metazoa; phylum Arthropoda; class Insecta; order Diptera; family Drosophilidae; genus Zaprionus; species Zaprionus obscuricornis. The sequence goes on along the minus strand of JBAMBR010003233.1, from coordinate 24,590 downwards.
GTCTGTAAATACAATTTTCTTTGATTTTATTAACAGTTTGCTAAAAATTCTTCGCTGCTAATAGTTTACTAACAGTTTGCTAACAGTTACTTAACAGTTGACTAACAGTAGCATGACAGTCGTTGAGTAAAAGTATCTGTTGCCTTTCATTTTCACTTTACAGTTGCTTAACAGTTGCTTAACAGTTGTTTTACAGTTATTTAACAGTCACTTAACAGTTATTTAACAGTTATTCAACAGCTACTTAACAGTTGCTTAACATATTGTCTATTAACAGTTGTCTAACAGCTTGCCTCACAGTTTGTCTACCAGTTGTTTTTTTACAGTTGCTTAACTGTTGATTAACATTTACTTAACAGTTGCTAATCAGTTGCTTAACAGTTGTCTTACAGTAGCGTAACAGTTGCATAACCGATGCCTAAAAGCTATGCTAACAGTGTTTGCTAACAGTTGCTTAACAGTTTGTCTAACAGTTTTTCGTTGAACGCGTGAAAAGAAGATGAAAGAATGAGAAAGAGTAAGAGAAAGCAAGAAAGAAAGAAAGAAAGAACGAGAAAATGAATATGATGAAGAAGAATGAAAGATAAATTCCATTTAATTATAGCGAAATTCTTTTGTGGCAACTTTCTTAAAGTTAATTTCATGCAACATAACGTCAGAAGATGCTCAAAAGCATGCAACAAAAAGTAAAACGAAGTAAAAATATTGCACGACACTTGCTTATGCATCTGTATGTGTGTCTGTGTATGTGTGTGTGTGAGTATGTTACTGTGTGTCAAAGTGTAAATTACGCTTGAGGCGCCTTATGACACCGCGCTCACCTATCACACATTGCACGCTTAACGCACAACTCATAGAGAACCCCTCCTCTACTCCGCCCCCCCCCCCCTCCCCTACCCACTACACATAGTGCTACGGCATTCACCTTGTTGGCACATCACACGCCGCTTACTGCTGTATATGTGTGTGTGTGTGTGTGTGTCAAAACTTTTGCAACTATTGCCATAAAATACGAAAAGTTTTTGCAGCTATTGTTGCGCGTGTTTCTATACGTTGCTGTTGTTGTTGTTGTTGTACTTTAGAGCAAGTAACGAAACATTTGCTTCATTAAGTGTAACACACATATACATGTGTGTGTGTGTGTGTGTGTGTGTATGTGTTTCAGCTTTTAATTCACAAAACACAGCCGCATAACGCCAGCAACAACGACAACGACGACAGCGACGGCAACAGCGACGACAGCGACAGCGATGAAGTCGACGTCAACAGCGATGCAGCGCAGTGCGCATGTGTCAATTGGCGTAACGGTACATATGCTAGTCGCTGCCAGCCGCGACTAACTGAACACCGCTGACTATGCCAACAGAATTGCCTTAAATAACGAATAAAAAAAAAAAAATAAAAAAAAAAAATAAAAAAAGAGAAAACTCTACACAACAACAAGAAATATTTAGCAAGCAGCTGGCAATCGACAAGAAGAAGAAGCAGCAGTAGTAGCAGAAGCAGCAGTAGTAGCAGAAGCAGCAGTAGTAGCAGAAGAAAAAGAAAAAGTGTAACATTTGCCATTTCTTTTCATTTATACATACATACATATTCATACATACATTTTATATAAAAAGTCTACACTATATTTGAGGCTGGCAGCTGTCGGCATAGTCTACACATACATAAACATGCACACGCATACGCACACGAACAAGCACACGCATATAGCAGCCGCTAGCCGGCTTAGCACTGCTTTGTGCTCTCGCACTCTTGCACGCTCTCTCCCATGCTTCTGTCACGCTAGCTTTTGCCCTTGCTCTCTTTGCGTTGCTGCTGCTGCTGCTGCGGCTGCTGCTGCTGCTGCCTAGTCATTTGTCTGATTAGCTGGCGTCGCTGTCGCTGTCGCCGTTGATGTCGCAGTCGCAGTCGCAGTCGCTATGGCAGCTGTGTGCGCTTACATATGCGTGTATGTATGTATGTGTGTGTGCGTGTGTGTGTGCATCATTTAAAACAATATCCAGAGATTTGTTTCGCCATTTATATGTCAAATATGACAAGTCAAGTGTTTTCTGTCATTGTTGTTGTTGCTGTTGTTCTACTTCTTTTACTTTTCGTCTCCTCTGTGATTAGCAGCAAATCGTTGTAAGCTTAACATTTCATCATATGCCGCACTGTTAATGCTCTGCCATACTTATTATTAATTAATTATTATTATTTTTTCTTTGCATTAATTAAATTAATTTGTTTTTATTTAACACTTGGGAAATGTATAATTTTTTTATTAAATAATATTAAAATAATAATTTACTATGAAATTTTTAATGAAATAATTAAATTTATATTTTTTTTATAAGTTTTAAATATTCTCAGCTAATTAACTTTTGCAACTAACTAAATGACTAAATAACAAACTAACTAACTAAATAACTGACTAACCTAACTAATTTATTATATGCTCTGTGCTCTGTGTGTATAATCTGCTGCTTTCATCCGTTGCTTTCATTTTGAGGTTAGAATATTTATTTTTATTTTCTTTTTTGTTTTTTTGTTTTGTTTGCTATCGCATATCTTTCAATGCTTTTGTGCTGTTTGCTTGCGCTCACTCACGCTCTCTCTCTCTCTTTCTCTCTCTCTCTCATGCACACACGAGCGCGCTAACTTTGCTCTATGTCTGTGTCAATGTGTGAAATGAGCTTCAAGTACAATAATAATAACAACAACAACAACAGCAGCAGCGATAGCAGTCACAGCAGCAGCAGCAGCAGCGGGCAAGGACACTCATATGAAAACAAACGCATAATTTAAGCGTAATTGCTGTCATTTTTCATTCGAGTGCGACGCAGCTAGCTAGCAGCGTAGTTGTATGATGGGGCAAGTTGGGGTGTGGGGATGCACTGCTAGCGAACGGGATGAGATGACCGAATCTGCTTTAGTTTTTAGTTGCTGTTTGCACAGCAGTATATATGTATAAAAATATATACATATGTATATACTATATACTATACTTGTACACTATAAATATTTTCTGCACTTAAATTAAGCAATATGAAATAAGAAAATCGCTTATCAAACTGTCAACGCACTGCATTCAGTGTCTTAGCACAACTGACGCCTGCAGCGCTGCTATGTTTATTTCATATATCCGCGCTTTCGATTGATCGATCGCGTTAAGCTGCTCTCTTTGTCGTCACAACTGCGCTCAAGAAGAAACAGCAGCAGCAGCAGCAGTACAGTGCAGGCTTACTTTACACTATGCATATGTGTGTGAGAGAATGAGACAACACTGCGTTGAGCATATTGCGCATTGCACTTATCGCAGTCTATCTGAATCGCTCTATTGCCTATGCAGCGGCGGCTGAGCTTCACTTTGTGCACTGTGAGAGCGCATTATGCATGGAGCATTGCTCTTCATTGCTTGCATTGATTAATAGCTTTCTATTAGCCAAATTTATAATTATTATTATTTTTTTTGTCATACATTTCGCTCAGTGCAAGTTTTGTATGCTGCAGTGTCCGCTCTCTCTCTTTCTCTCTCTAACCTTTAATTTTGTTGTATGAATCTCTTCCCATATATCTCTTGTGCTCTGCCTCTTTCTGATACACTGATACTGCTGACACTTTGTGTGGTTGTGTCTGTGCACATTGAGTGCCCGCATCCGGCGCTGTAGCGCCAATAATTATGCTCTTCTTTTTTCTCTTTTCATTCTCATTTTCATTTGCAGTTTTTTTGCTTTTGTTTTTTGTTTTTTTTTGTAGTTGTTGACTTTAGCGCCCCCTGGCGGCTAGCAACTGCATGAATTGGCTGACTTTTGTTGTGCTGATTGTTGTTTTTGTTGTTGTTGCCAGTGTTTTATATGATTAGGCGACAGCAGTAGCAGCAGCAGCAACTGAACTTTCAACACGAGCAACTATCAAATGTCAAGTTGTCATCGCTGTTGTTGTAGCTGTTGTTGTTGTTCTTGTTGTTGCTGCTTGCCATTGTTGTTGCTATTGTTGCACCTGTGCCTTTAGTGCCATTTGTTTGTGGCATTGTCCTCATGCTGCATGCCTCATCCCTCCACCATACGCTTGGCTGTTTGCCAACTCAACTCTCGACTCTCGAGTCGCGTCGAGTTCAGTTCGTTTGAGTTTTGCTTTGTCGAGTGTTCAGTTTTTTTTTCCACTGCTGCTGCTGCTGCTGATGCCGTTGCCCTTGTTGTTGTTGTTGGTTTTTTTTTCTGTTTGTTTATTTGTTAGTTTGCTGTTTGTGGCGCGTGCCCAGCAGCGGCAGCAGTAGCAGTAGTAGCATCAGCTTTTGCCACAATTGCACTTTAGCCACGCCCAATCGCCGCCCAATATCATTTTGTGCTTCTCTTTCACTCTCCCTTTCTCTCTCTCTCTCTCTCTCTCTCTCTCTCTGTATTTCTCTGTTTGTCTCTCTGTCTCCGTGTATTTGCTTCTTGGCCGCAATTGCCGCAGAATTCGCTTTGTATCTACGAAAATTTTATTTTTTTTCTGTTTGTTTTTTTTTTTTAGCATTTTGTTTTGTACCTTTTCACCTTGCTGCTGCTGCAGCATCACCCTGTGTGCCGCCAACAGTTGTACACCCTGTGGCTGTGGCGGTCAATCATTTTACAAACTTTGCAAATTAAGTTCAGCGTCAGAAACCAAACAACAACAACAACAAAACGTTAAGAAAAGAAGAAAGTAAAAAGTGTAGCATACTTTTCGGTGGCCTAAGGAAAAAAAAAATTACTATTAACTTTTTATATGAATAAAGTTTAATTGGATTTAATCCAATAATAATTGAAACAAAGAACTTGGTTCTTCTTCCTCTTCTTCCCCTTTTCTTCAGTATATTTATTTAGTATTTAAAATATACTAAATTTCTTTATACTTTCTTATTTTTGTTTGACTCTTCATGGAATATTTTTGTTGCTTGTTTATTTGGTATTTGATATTTTTTTTTTTATATTTTTTTTTGACATTTCTTTTTAAACAATGTTTTGTTGTTGCTATTATATTTTATAGTATTTTTTTTTAGTATTTAAAAAATACCAAGTGAAAATATTTTTTTTATTTAATTTTTATTTTTATAAAATATTTGACTGTTGTTATTGTTGGATTATTAACACAACTGGCATTCGGTATTTTTTAGTATTTAAAATATACTAAACTACATTATGCTTTTAATTATTTTTTGTTTATACAATGAATTTTTTTTTTTTTTGTTGGTATAATATTTTTTTTAATCGAAATTTAATTTCTAATTATGTGAAATTTGGTATTAAATTTATTTATTTAGTATTTAAAATATACTAAATTAAATTTGATTATTTTTTTTATATTACTGATTTTTAGTGTTTTTTGCTATTTTATTTGCTATTTTATTTTTTGGATTTTGAACTCTTGATTTATTTAGGTTTAAATTACAATTATTTTTGTACAGTGTATTCAACAGTTAATTTATTGCAAAATGAAATTAAGAAGAAAAATCATTGAAATAAAATGTAAATTAATTTTAATAAATTTTGCTCAGGATTTATGACAAAATACACAGTGCTTGTCAAACCGCAGAATTACAAAACTGATCTGTAAAATCTATCTCACTAACAACATACAACCCCCCCCCCCACCAACTCCACCACACACACATACATAGACACATAAAGATGAAAACCAGAAATGTTCTCATTAAATGTTATCAAAATGTTTGGTCAAGTTACAGTTAGAATGTTAATGTATTACTTCAACTTGAAAATGTGGTTGAAGAGTGCAAAAGATAGTGAGGGCGAGTGATAGAGAGGGAGTGAGATTGTAGTGTTGGGTAAAGCATTGTCTCACGCATTGCCACACGAGCATAATTTGTTGTAATTAACATAACGAGGCAGCCCAAGAAATAATGGGGCAAAACTTCCCACAGACTTATACACAGACACACACAAACACACATGGACATGCATGGACATGCATGAGAAATATCATGAATACACACACATACACACACACAATTGCATATATATTTACAAATTGAACGCCTACAGACACAAGAAACAGGAGCAGAAATTACGATTCCTGCTGTTAGTAGTAGAAGATGAAGCAGCAGCACCAACAGCAGTAGTAAGAGAAGCAGTAGCAGAGCAGCGCCAGCAGTGCCAGCAGTACAAGAAGAAGCAGCGCCAGCAGTACTAGCAGCACCAGCAGCAACGCCAGCAGCATGAGCAGCAGAGAAAGAGAGCGCCCAAGCGGTGAAGTGAAGAGAGCAAGAACAAGATGGCAGCGTGCAGAGCATGTGAAGGGCAGAGCGTAACTGTTGGAGTTCAAATTTACGTGTGAGTGTGTGTGAAGGAGCAGGAATATATGCTGAAATTTGCTGATGGGAGGTTGAGGGTTGAGTTAAAGTTAGTCAAAGTTGCCCGCATTTGTGTATAATTAATTTGTTTTTGGACAGACCTACAACAACAGCAATATCCCGCAACCACCCCCCCCTCCTTCCTTTCGACTATACCTGCTGCTATGCAAACAAACGCACAAAACTCCCCCTCCCTCTCACCACACAGCAGCAGTAGCCAAGCGTAAGAGAGAGAGAGAGAGAGGAGAGAAAAAAAAGCCCGCATTAAAACATTTTGTAGCATTTATGCAAATTGCTTTATGAGCAACAAACAAACGGTAAAAAGTTTGTGCTTTGCGGCAATTTTCTAGACAACAATTTTTGCAGCGTATTGTCTTTATGTGTGTCTGTGTGTGTGTGTGTGTGTGTATATATGTATATATTATATATGTATGCATATAATATACTTATAAAGCACTTGCCATTATTTTCTATTGTTAATAAAAACAATTTTTTTTTTTTTTTTTTGTGTCTTTTTAATAAAAAAATATCTCAATGTTTGCATCTGAATATAAATATTTAATTATTTGCAACAATTTTTATATATAATTCTGTTCTATTTTTTTTTTCTATTGCAGCAACAAGTTGTCGAACTATCGGGTTATGTTATTATTCTCGTTGAGAATGCTGAGGGTAAAATTAAATTATATGGCTCACCGTCCGATCGCGATAATTTGGAAGTGGGCGATGAGATACTCGAGGTTAATGGTTTGACACTCGATAATATATCGCGTACAGAGGCCATACGACATATACATGATGTAAGTTAACAGTTACATTTTCAATTTTAAATATTTTATATACATATATTGTTTTTTCTTTCAGTGCATTAAATCGTGTACAATTTGTTTGCGTGTACGCAAGAAAAATGATTCACGTTTGGGTAAGTGTAATTCATATATGTATATATGTATATAATATCGTTAAATTACAGTTTTATAATAATTCTATTCATTCAATATGCCAGCTACAGTTGCCATCAAACTGTAGCGCATAACATAACATGTGCTCTCTCAATATATTTACATTTTAATTAACATACCAAAACGTATACGAAATGCACAACACAGCAACATCAACAGCAACAATCAGCTGTTGACGCTGTGACTCTTTTAACTGTGAGCGCCACACTGCTCGCACAAACTCAACTTAAAGCGCTCTCAAACTACATATATGTACATCTATCTATATGAAGCTAGCTCACTCACATATTTACGCTCTCTCTCTCTCTCACACTCTCACTCTCTGAGTGTGTGTGCTTTACTCTCTGAGCATCGCGCGCAGCTTATATTTTTTTCTTCACGCTTTTGTTTTTACAATTGTTTTGTGGTCAAAAACTTCAAACGTTTTATATGCTTACGCTCTTTATCTCACTCTCTCTCTATCTCTCTCGCTATGTCACTCTGCCGTTGTGCCGCTCTCTTGAGCACTATGGCAGCACTGTTTTGAGCTCAGCTGAGCGACAACAGCGGCCTTAGCCAGTGCATAGCGTTAACTAATCGCATCAGTTGTGCGGCAACTGTCGCCGTTTACGTTGCGTTTTTAATAAAAAAAAAGAGCGTTGCGCTATTTTTTCATTATTATTTTTGTTGATTTTATTTTACTTAAAATTTTTTTTTATTTGTTTGACTGTGCATTGCATTTCATTGCGTCGTGACGTGTCGTGTTGTATCGTATCGTGCTCAAGCTTCCCTTTCGCTTCCAAAAAAAAGAATTAAAAAAAAACTTTTCCGTGTTCTTCATTTATTTATCTTTTCGTAATTTTCTCGTATCTCGTCTCGGTCAGCGTTTTGTTAAGCATACTGCGTGTGCTCCATTGTGTATAAACGCGCGCGCGCGCGTTGGCGTCTGCAACTGCGACTGCGACGACGACGACGACGACGACGACGGCGCATACGTTAGTGTTTCGTTTTAACGTTTGTTCTATTTATATATTTATATATATATTTTTTTTATTTTTTTTTTTTGCCATGTCGTAATGTGATGTTTGTGTGATGTTATTGTGCTTGTGTTTTTTTTTTTTTTTTAAATTTTATTTTGAATATTTCGTCAGTGTAACAAATTTAATTTTGTTTATACAACAAACGCGCTGCAAACAACAGACGATAACAGGCGACGACATCAAAAAAAAAAAAAAACAAAATAAAACAAATATCGAAACAAACATTAAAAGTCGTTGACGGAGACGACGACGACGACGACGGCGCGACAACAACGACGCTAACAACGAAGCTAACGTTGATGCTGACGCTGACGCTGACGCCAACGTCGACACGTCATAGAGTAAGTGTGCAGCAATTGCTTTCAAACTGTATAAACTTGCTTTACACAACTTTAGTACAAAAAAAAAAACAAAAAAAAAACTAACTGTCTGTCAGTCTATTTGTCTATTTGTCTGTCTGTCTATTTGTCTATCAGTCGTTTCACATTTGCCAACTGAGCTACGCCATGAGCCATGAATCAGCAACGCATACAGCGACGCTGACAGCGCCAGCAGCAGTTGCGCGTTGGCGACGTCAACGTAGCGTTTTTGTGTTGGCTTTTTGTTGTTGTTGTTGTTGTTTTTGTTATTGTATGTTTTTATTACCTTTTGCTTAACGCTTGATGCTTGACGGGGCCGAAGGGCAGGTGTTTTGGGGCACAGCATTTATGCAATAAACGCAGCGCTCAGATACATTTGTAGAACAACAGCAACAGCAACGGCAGCAGCAGCAGCAGCAGCAACAGCAGCAGCAGCAGTGGTAGTAACAACAACTGGAAACATTTAGTTGAGAAAAAAAAAAAAAATTAAAAAATGTTAAATAAAAATTTGGCATGCATGTGTGTGTTTGTGTGTGTGTGTGTGTGTATTTATGCAGACAATCAGCGTTTATAATGCAGGCCTTAAACATGAAATACAGCTGTTGAATTTTTAATATCTGAATTATTTCTGTTTTTCAACTGCCTTCATTTTTTTTTTTATTATTATTATTATTATTTTTTTTTCTTAGTTGCTTTTTCATTTGTTTATTTTTATTTAAATATTTATGTTTTATTTTTTTTATTTTTATTTTTTGGTAATAAGCAAACAGCAAAAGCTTGAGATTAAATAAGAATAAATGTGACGCAGTCTTGTGGCAACAGTAAAATGTTGCTTAGAAAAAACAGAGAGAGAGATAGAGAGAGAGAGCGAGAGAGAGAGAGAGAAGAAAAAAGAGAAAATGCAAAAGTAGGAAGAAGAAACAAAAAGTTAAAGAAAATGTTGGCCAGTAAAGTGGCAAGCAAACATTTCAATGATGTTGCTGGCTGTGGCATAGAATGGAACGTTAAATGGGAATTTTGCTGCTCTATGAGCTCTATGGAAGTTGTGAGATACATAGATGTGGCATGTGGGATGTGTGAGCTTTGTGAGCTCTATGCGCTGTGGGCTGTGGGCTGTGCGATGTGGCATGTGTGCTTTATATTTTGCTCTACTCTACTCTACGCTGCTCTGCTCTGCTCTGCTCTAAGCTCTAATCTATGTTAGCTCTAAGCTCTGTCTGCCTGTCTGTGTCTGTGTATTTGTATGTGTGTGTGAAAGGAATGGTGGGAGTTGTGTATAGCTGTTGCTGCCAAATCAACTTAACCAACTGGAAATTGTTGTTTTTGCAAAAATTAATAAAAAAAAAAAAAAAAATAATAAAAATAAAAAAAAATTTTTTTTTAGCATGTCAAAGTTTTTATACGTTTAATTTGTTATAAACTTGCCAAAAAAAAAATAAAAATAAAATATTACAAACTGAACAACAGCAAATAAATTGAATTTCAGCTTTGCCGTTGATTTCATATTTTGTTTTTTTTTGCAAAACTTCAATTTCAATTTTTGTCATACATAAAAATTGTAATTTTTTTTTTTCTTGCATTACTATGGCAGCTATATGTTGCAGTTGTTCAATTTGTATAAAATTTTGCAGATATTATTTAGTCTATGGAAAAGCGAAATTCTATAAGTTTTGAGTCGAATTTCCAAATGATTTTTAATATGACAACTATATTATATAATGTTTCGATTCAAATCAAAATTGTCTGAAATGTATAAAAGTCGGCAATAAACTTAAATGCAATAAGTTTCAGTCGCATAACTTGATTATAAGAAAAAGTTTTCAAATGATCTAAACTATAAGAACTAAATTATATAGTGCTACGATATAGCTTGATCAGCATTGAAACCAAAGAATCTGTGTATATTGATCAAGCATATATAACTAATAAGAGTATAAAATAATTTAGATTTATAGACATACAAACATCAATGGGAATTACACTAGAAATAGAAAAGTAAAAAATCCTTATTAAAGTTTTGTTTGCACAGTTTGAATAGCACTGTATGCGCCACGTGAGCAATATCAAACTGTCAGAAAAAAAATAAAATAAAAATAAAAATAAAAACAAGAACCACAAAAACACGTACTAACATAACGGCAACTTGAAAACTAACCTAAAAACGAAACAAGTTTTGTTTTTGTTGTCGTTGTTGTTGTCTTCATGTATGTGGAAATCAAAAAAAAAAAAAATACAACAACAACAGTAACAGCAATAAAAGCCAAGAACATGCGAAACAAATTAAAGCTAAAAAAAAAAAATTAAATAAAATTAATTTAAGTGCGCTTGTGATTGTCAAACTGTAGATATATGTCTACATAATATATAGAGTGAGAGAGTGAGAGAGAGAGTGAGAGAGAAAGATGAGGGCGTATTACTTACTTAGCAATGCCCGCTGTTAGTTCCTAGTTAATGCCGATAAACAAAAACAGAAATCACATGGAATGCCAATTATTAAGGGGCGTCTCTTCATTTTTTTTTTTACTTTTTATTTTTGTAAAGCAGCTGAACAAAACAATGTTTGATAATAATTATAATAACAATAATAATAATATTTTTCTATATATATTTAGCATATCGAATATCAAAAATATATATATTTAATCATATTATATTACATACAATACATGCATTTCTTTTGTAATTCATTCATTATCGCTGCAAGAAAAGTCATTAAAAAAAAAACAAAAAAAAAACATTTCAATTTTTTTTGCAATACATTTGTTTCACTTCAGAAAAAAAATAAGTATCAACTTTTTTTTTCATTCATATTAAAAGAGAGAAAAAAAAAACATTTTCAATGATTAAATGTTGAAATTTGAAGAAATTGAAATTTGAAACTTGAAAAAATAATCATTGAATTATAAATTGAAAACAATTTTTGAATTATCTTGCATTATTTCAATTTTTTTGCATGAAATTCTATAAATCTGCATTAACATTTTTCTTTAATTCATTAAAAATTAATTAAAAAAGTTTCTGCAAAAATAAAAATTAAATATAAAATTTGTAGAAACTGAAAACCAGAGAAATGATATTAAATATAGCCTAGTATTAGAGTTTTGGGACATCTTGGATTTAGCTCAATTGATTCTTTCGCTTGTAATTCTTTGTTTTTATTTTATATCTAAAAGTTGTAAAGTTCCTAAAAAAAAATAACAACTGGAGTATGAAATTTTACAGCAACTGTAACTGAAAGCAAAAAAAAAAAATTGATAAAAATGTAAGAAATTATTATAGTTATAGAAATATAAATGTTTGGAATATCCTGGAAAACAGGCCCGTTGTGCCATATTAGGCAACTCTTTTAGGATGCTCCAAAATTCGTAATTATTTCTCTTTTATATGCACTCTAAAGAGAGGGATGTGACATTATATTTAGTGCTGCTTGAAATCTATATAATTTTATCTGTTTCTATGATTTTATTTTGCAAAAAAAAATTTATTTATAAGTTTTGAGGAAGTGAAATTATAAAATGAAAAGAAATTGCAGAAATTTGCAATTTATAATTTATAAAAAAAAAAAATAATAATAATATGAAAATTGTTGCAAATCGTTGAATTAGCAGTGCAGCATCAGCATCCTCTGTTGCATGTTTGTATGCATTCTTCCAATATTTCTATTTTTTTTTTTTGATTGCTGCTTGCACGCTATGTGCTGCAGCTCAATAGTTATGTAGGTATATCTGTCAGTGTTGCTATGTGTGTGTGTCAGTGTGTGTGTGTGTGTGTGTGTAAGATATACAGTAACTTCAATATTTTCCTTTTTATTATTATTATTATTATTATTATTTTTATTTTTTTTTTTGGGTCAGTATAGTCCAGCTTAATGGGCGCAAAGACTTTCCAGTTTTCTTCTTAGACTTAAGAAAGAAGTTAACTTATTACTTACTTGTTTGCTTACACACACACACTCACACACATACACACACACACATACAGACACACATACATACATATAGACAAGTAATACATAGATAGAGAGACACATGCTAAAAACATTCCAAAGTCATGAATTTTTTGTTGTTGTTGCTGTTGTATAAAACGAAATCAATAGAGATACGGTAGAAGACGGTTGAGAGAGCGCATAAAAAGCAAGTAAAATAAAGACAGAGAGAGAGAGAGAGAGAGAGTGAGCAAAAGAGAGAAATGTTTGTTGTTGTACACGTTTGTTTATTGCCCACGGTCCATGCAGGTGTGAGCAGCGCGACTGCTAAGCGGGGAGAAGTTAAGATACGTTGCCCCAAGAGTGGAACATGAGCGATGCTGCAAAGCAACGTTGCTAACGCAGCATCAGTTGTAGAGATGGAAGGCAGAAGAGGGGGAGGGGAGGGGAGGCTAGCTTTAAGACATAGCAAAGCAGACAAGCAAGCATAGCTGGGTCAGCATCCGAAATCCGGTAAGGCAAGTTTCTTGGCGTCGTCGACATTCAATGTATGTGAATTGTATGTGTTATGTATGTGTATTTGTAATGTTGTGTGTGTGTATGCTTAAGTTGCCTGACGATTTTACACGCGCTCCAATGATGGCGGCTACAATTGAGCACAAACACACACACACACACATACACACACAGAGAGAGACACTTATACTTAGACAAGAGAGTTTTATACATATAAGATGCGCTGGGTGCTGGCTGCTGGCTGCTGGCTGCTGGCTGCTGGCTGCTGCTGCTGTGGTCGAAAAACGAGTAGTGTTTGGCGTTGACTGAGCTTAGCATGCGGAGCGACGGTTGTAGAGGTGTGTGACGCTAGATTGGTAAGTTCTTCTATGTATGTGTGTGTGTGTGTGTGTGTGGTTGGGCAGCCATGTGCTGCGATGTGTAAAAGTCAATGCCTCAAAAAAAAAAAAAAGTCTCAACGTTTTTTTTTTCTGTATTTTTTTTCGGTTTTTTTTTTCTTTTTTTTCTGCTGCTGTTGCTGCTTTAGTTGGCCATGGAATTGCAGTTGAACGATGAATGTGTTTGTAATTGTAGTGAGAAGGAACGAGAGAGAGAGAGAGTGAGAGAGAGAGAGGGAGGAGGGAAAGAGTGTGGGAGTTGAGGGTTGGTATGTTTTGGTTGTTGCTTGGGTGTTGGGTGAGTTGGTAACTGTGACCAAATAGCTTGACCTCAACATCCGCACAATAATGCCGCCAGCAGCAAGAAGCTAGCAGCAAGAAGCTAGCAGCAAGAAGCTGCAGCTGATAAGCCAAAAAACACCCACACACACACACACACACACACACACACTCACATACATGTATGTATATACAAAAAGCACTCACAATGTGAATAGACTTGTGTGTGTCGAAATGCACTTAAAACTGTGATTGATTCATTCTGTATTCGTTGCACAAACGAATACTTAACCCCCCCCCCCCAAAAAAAAAAAAAAAAATTAATTAATTACAAGCAATTAGTGAGAGAAAAATGAGAAAATGTGAAAATGAGAAACGAGTGGAAATATATCTTGAGTAATGTTTGCAATTTCTATATTGACTTTGAGTGTTTGAGTGTTTAAGTACTGTGAATAATGCTTCAATTCAAATGAATAATTTTTTTTTTGGTATGTTTCTTACATGATACATAATCAATTCATTTGCAGGGTATATTCACTTTTTATTTATTACTTCATACTCTTCAATATATTGTGAATCAAGTGTGAATCAATATGAATAATAATGAATTTACAGTGTATATTTACTTTTACTTATGCATAAAGTGTGAATTCATATTATATTCATTTTTCTTAATGCTTAATACTCTTCAGTACTGTGAATCAAGTGTGAATTAATATGAATAATTTATGAATAACAATGTATTTATAGAGTATATTCACTTTTACTTGCTGCTGTAATACTTGGTCTCTGAAATATTGTGAATCAAGTGTGAATCAAGTGTGAATCAATATGAATAATGTGTGAATAACAATGAATTTACAGTGTATATTCACTTTTACTTAAGCATAAAAAGTGAATACTGTAAATCAGGTTTTTAATACTGTGAATCATTTGTGAATCAATATGAATAATGTATGAATAACAATGAATTTATAGCTTATATTCACTTTTACTTGCTGCTGTAATACTTGGTCACTTCAATATTGTGAATCATTTGTGAATCAATATGAATAATGTATGAATAACTATGAATTTATTCACTTTTACTTATGCATAAAGTGTGAATTCATTTTATATTCATTTTTCTTAATGCTTAATACTTTTCAATATTGTGAATCATTTGTGAATCAATATGAATAATGTGTGAATAACAATGAATTTACAGTGTATATTCACTTTTACTTGCTGCCCTAATATTTAATGTATTCAATATGTTGTGATTAAAATGTGAATCAATATGAATAATTACAATATATTTTTAGAATATATTCACTTTTACTTACTGCCTATATAGTGTGAATCATAATGAATAATACTATATGAATAACAATGAATTTATATAGTATATTCATTTTTTTTTCACTTATTTTTTACACTCATTGTCATCAATATGTTGTGAATAAAGTGTGAATATCAATATGAATAATCAATGAATATCAATTTTTTTTTTAAATGAAAATCAATAATATATAAAAAAAATGTGAATACATTCATAGTATGCACTGAGTATATGAATAAAAGTGAATCAATTTTTTTTTTTTTGCAATCACTTGATTCATTTGATATTCATAAAAATGAACGTTCAAAATTTTTAGTTAGTATTCATTTAAGCGAATCGTATATGAATGAATATGAAAATCAAATATGAATGCATTCATAATATTTACAGGGTATTGTATTTAACATTCAAAAATGTTGTCTACAAATTTGTTCTTGTTGTTTATTCATTTGACATTCATTTCAATAATGTTTCAATGTGAAAAACAATGCAACAACAATGCGAATGGCAATAACAACAACAACAGCAGCAGCAACAGCAGCAAAAGCAACAACAGCAGCAACAACAATAAAAAACTGCAGCAAGAAAATCATTAACTGTGCATTTTGTACGAATAATTTAAATGTTTTCTCTCACAGTCTTTTAGGCTTTATCTCTGTCTCTCTCTCTCTCTCTATCTGTCTCTCTCTCACTCTCTTGCAGTGCTTTTGCAGCACCCACTCAAGCATGCGAAGCAAAATTGCAAAGTTATTTCTGCTGCAAATGCTGCTGTTGCTGCTGCTGCAAATGCTGCTGTTGTTGTTGCTGCTGTTGTTGTTGTTGTTGCTGCTGTTGTTGTTGTTCTTCTTCTTGCATTTGTTGGCTGCTGCTGCTTCTGCTGCTTCTGTTTCTTCGTCTTCTTGTTTTGCTGCATTTCATTTCTTTATTTTTTGTTTACTTCTTTTGTCGTTTTATTTATTTCTATTTTTTTTTTTTTTTCTTATATTTTTTATCATGTTCTGTTTTGATGTTGCTGCTGTTGCTGTTCTTTTTCTGCTTCTTCTACTTCTGCTTCTTCTGCTTCTTGTTCTTTTTCTTGTTTTAGCCACAAGCTGCGCTTTGCCTTTCACCAGCGGCCGTTGCCAGTTACCGTTGCATTTGATGCTCTCTTCTTTATTTTTATTTTTTACTTCTTGTCTTTTGCTCATTCTCATTTTAACTTTGCTGCTCTGTTTCTTGCTCTCTCTCTCTCTCTCTTGCTCTCTCTCGCTCTCTTGTCTCTCACATTTTAAAAAGCTAAGCGCATTATGTAACAGATTCTTTTTTTTTTTTTATATATATTTCTTTGTATACTCTGTAAAAATATTTAGCAGCGAGTTGTTTAATTTTTGAATAATTTTTGCAAAAATATATAAAATGCGCACAACTATCGGTAATCGATAATTGATAATCGTTAATCGATAATCGTTGATTGTTAATAAAATCATATAAATGTTAATAAAAATTGAAAAATACTTAGAGTATCTATAAGTCTATAAATTTAATGTTATTGCTGTTGCTCTTGCTTGATATTTAATTCTCAATTCTCAGCAGTTTTTGTTGTTGTCTCATATATATTTTTCCCCCACTTGTTTTTTATTTATTTATTTATTTATTTACATAAATGTTTTGATTTTTTTTTTTGGTTTTTTTTTTTGTTGGTTTTTTTTTATTCTCGCTTCGACGCTTGCAACTTTATGGCAATTATTATTTAGATGTTGTTGTTGTTGTTTTGCAACTTTGTTTGCTGCTGTTGTTACTGTTGTTGTTGCTGCTGTTGCTGTTGCTGTTGATGTTACTGTTTCTGTTTATTTTACCGCTAGAAATCGTCAGCTCGTATAATTGGATATGGCCAGAGAACTTTAAAAGCCAATTTATTGTTTTGTTCCTCAATTTGTTGTTGTTGTTGTTGTTCTACTTCTACTTCTTCTTCTTCTACTTGTTTTTGTTGTTGTTTGTTGATAAATATTATTGTTATTTGTGGTTGTAAACACTTTGAGAGACAGTGTCTGTGTGTCTTTGTGAGAGACCGAGAGAAATTTGTATAAATGAAAATTTATCTTTCATAAAAACATAATGCCACGCCCACTTATGAGCGTTATATACATTTGCTGTTGTCTGTAAAAATCATTATACTCTACGCACAAACTACTTGCAGGGTATCAAAATCAGTTTAAAACATTAAATAATTATTGAAATTAAATTAAAAAAAAAAAACAAAAACAAAAAAAATATATAAATAAAATTAAAAATAAAACTAAAAAAAAAAATATAATACAATAAAAAAATATAAAAAAATAATAAAAAGTAGTTGAAAAATAAAAAAAAAAAAAGCGGAACTAAGAATCAGCTAAAAAAAAATTGTTATATTTGGCATATAATTTAGCGCTAGATAATCAATGAAATTAGTTCTACAACAACAACAAGAACATTACCATAAAAAAAAAGTAAAAATGAAATTTGAGTGCGAGTTGAAATAGCAAGAAAAAAAAAAAAAAAAGCTGAAATTGAAAATGAAATTGAAACTTTAACAAAGAAGCAGCAGAAAAACTGATCGATTTACAGGCAGTCGAGGCGACGGGTGCGCGGGGTGTGTGCGGAGTGTAAAGGTAAAGTTGACAACTGCAATTGAAAGACAATGGCGTCAAAGCTTAATAAGTTAAAAAGAGCTAAAAGAGAGCAACGCTAACAAGAAGAAGAAGCAGAAGAAGAAGAAGTAGCAGCAGCAAAACTCATGTGTGAGGCAATCAAGCAAAAAGAAATAAATAAACAAACGTGAGACAATGCGCAGCTGAACTGTAAAGCAACAGCAACAAGAATAAGAACAAGACTTAACTTGAAAGAAGTACAATAAAAAAACAGCAGCAGCAAAATAACAAGAAGAAGAAGAAGAAGGCGGGAAGAGGAAGTAAAAGAAAGAAAGTATAAAATATATATATATATGTATATAAAAATTATAAAGATAAAAAAGTAAGAAGAAAAAAACGAGAGAGAGAAAGGTAAAGTGTAAAGTGTAAAAAATTGAAATGCTCAGAGTTAAGAATCATCAGGGTCGCCGCCGCTCGATGACCAACAGCTTGCAATGCAATTCAATTTAAAGTTAAAAATGCTTAAAAGGTAAACAGAGACACAGAGACAGAGAGAGAGAGAGAAAGAGAGAGAGAGAGAAAGAGATATTGACAGACACGTGTAGACTCGTTTCAACTATTTTTTGTGCTATTTTGCGACTATTTGACTGTCCATCAGAACAAATATAAGCTGCGCCCCATTATAGCTGTCATGCCATATGCCATATGCCACATGCCACCTGCCACATACCCCATTGGCACGCCCATTAACATACATATATATATACGCCCATCGTTTCTGCGGTGCAAGTCATTGCCAATGCTAACACAAAATGAATGAAGCAGCGAGAGTGAAAAAAAAAAAAAAATAAAACACAATGTTTACGTACATTGCCTGTTGTGATAAGCGATTGATAAGCGACACACACTCGACTCGATACCCGACACTCGCTCCAAGTGGCGTATGAGTAATTTGTTGTTATATTGATAGAAGTTGCCACAGAGCTACAGTTATTTGCCAGGTGTACGTATTTATAGCTCTACGTCTGGCAATCAAATCATTTTTTTTTTTTTTTTTTTTGACACACATCGATATCCATGTAAATGTGCCACAACAGCCAGCTGTATATATTGATGCCGGCATGAGGGGGGCGGGGCAGATAAGGGGCATCATCATTGGGCTTTGTGTAAACAAATGGTAGTTTATGAGCTTATCATTCAGTCAAGCTGAATGAATGCATTCGCAGTTAAATCAACAAGTATGTACTCAATATTTATATACTTCTTCTATATGTATGAATATATATTTATGAATATATATATATATATATATATGTATATGTATGTATGTTTATATGTATTTATGTACTGTATATATGTTCGATTCATTCACTGAAAACACTTAAACGTTTATTCGCTTACTTTTGCTTTGACTCTTTGTTCAATCATTTCATATTTTCATATTTTCAATTTTCATTTTGAACTTTCAAGTGTTTATTAAATAAAATATAACAGCAAAAAAAAAAATATGAAAAAAAAACAACAAAAATAAAAATAAATGCAATTAATTAATGCTGCAAATGTTATTTGATGTTTAATGAAATTACAAAAAAAAAAAAAAAAAAAAAAAACAATTTTATGTAAAGTATTTGCAGCACTGCAAAAAATACCCGATAGCTCAATGTGTAGAAAAATTGTATATTGCATAAATTCTATGCTGATAAGTGTTCCGAAAAAATACAAAACTTCTAGCTTTCTGTAAGCAGTAGAGGAACCTAGCACTAAGTCTAACACATATAGGATAAATATAGTTACCAAAATCCTAATGTTCAAACGGACATACAAGCGTATAGTATATATAATACTTTAAGGCGAATATCGAATATCTACGCCTCTTCATGAATATTATATAATCACATTTTGTATTTTGAATTTTTGATTCACATTATATCATACTATAATATAGAGTTATAATTAAAGGATGCATAAATTCTATCCTGATAAGTGTTCCGAAAAAATTCAAAACCTCTAGCTTTCTACTGTAAGCAGTAGAGGAATCTAGCACTAAGTCTAAAACATATAGGATACAAACATATAGTTACCAAAATCCTGACATACAAGCGTACAGTATATATAATACTTTAAGGCGAATATCGAATATCTACGCCTCTTCATGAATATTATATAATCACATTTTGTCACATTATATCATACTATAATATAGAGTTATAATTAAAGGATGCTTTCACTACTAAAATTACGTAATTCTATACAAAAAAATATTTCCTTTTGCGCTTTGAAGAATTTATTTCTCTTATAAAATGATTAATTTATATCTTTTGCTTGCATTTCGCCTCCTTGGATACGCCTAAATTTGTTAGAAAGTCATTATACCCTTTGGTACACTTAAGCTTATCATGCTTGTGTACTAATGAAAATTAAATTGAAAATTAAATATAATTTGATATTAAAATTTAATTTTGCTTCATTTGCTTTTGCTCTTAATTTGATTTTAATGCAATTTCATTTAAGCTTTTCAAGCATACACATATACATACATATGTATATTTTTTTTTTTACGTTATGCGTTTCAAAATTCAATTAGTTTAACCCCACGTACACTTCAAAGGCCAAAAAATATATTTTATAATATGTTGGTTAGATTAAGCTTAGGTTGTTTGTATAATCAGCGACTTCTTTATTTAGTACTGCTAAAGTAAAGTGAAAAAGTACTGCATCCTGAAAATTTTAGCCGGATACTGTCATAATACGTATTGTAGGGTTACATTATGTGCTGGTCCTTCTGCATTTTCTGCAATTGTTCTTCATAATTAAGTTTCATTATGTGGGGACGTTGACAGACAGTCTGCACATTTTTCAGGAAGTTTTTTATTTTGGATGTTGTCTATATATTATCCCTGGCATTTTGCAGTATGCTACACTTCCAGCATTAGACGCTACTACATTTTTCTGCATAATAATCGGAGGAAGAACAGAATTTAGTTTTCTTGTCTCGTGTTTTAGTCATGTGTCTTTGAATATTTTGGAATTTCTATAAAATTATAAATAGGATGCAATGTTATTTATTTTATATACTAAATTTTTATAGAGAAACTGACGTACAAATAAGACACAGAGCATAAGGATACAGTAAAATAGAAGTAGTACAGTATGACAGACAGTAATGGTAGACAACATAAATAAGAAATAATAATATTAAGTTTATCTATTGGTGGGTGGGGTTTTGGGTTTTTTGGGTTTTTTTTTGGGGGGGTTAAACTAGAGAAAAACATTGCAATTGATATCAAAGTGAAAGGACGAAATCGACATGTACGAACTTGTCAAGACATGTGTGGACTTGTGTGTGGACATGTGCGGACATGTGCAGACAAGATTTATATATGTATATACATCTCTTTCTATATATACTATATGCTATATATATATATATATATATATACATTTATATTGTATATCAATTTTGATGTCTCTGACTTTTAGGTTAATGGGTTCAGGCTGTTGCAGACTCTACACACACACAGAGAAAGAGAGAGAGAGAGCGACATGTACATATGTATCTGTTTACCCTTTTTTTTTTGTTGCGCTCTTCGTTGGCCATTTTATGGCTACAGGGTATAAAAATACCAAAATGATGGGCAGCAAAAAAAAAAAAAAAAAAAAAAAAAACTAAGAGAAAGAGAGATTTATATGTTTGCTATATCTTATCTACGCGCACACAGCAAAAACAAATAAATCTGTCAAAGAAAAAGACGCAACAACAAAAAAAAAACAAAAAAAACAACACGCTAAAGATGAAGATGAAGCAGAAACAGCAATAGCAGCAGTAGCAACAGTAGCAACAGCAGTACAAGTAGCAGCAGTAGCACTAGCAACTGAAGATGAGGATACTAAGAAAAGCGAACATTTAATGTGGATTACGTGAGACATAAAATGAAACAAACTTTTTTTTTTTTTTGTTTTTTTTTCTTACTGTTGTATATGTTGAAATGAATATATGAAAGTCAATGGTAAAAAAAGAGCAGAAAAATAAAAAAAAAATAAAAAAAAAAGCAAAATATATACAAATACATTCAAAAATTCATTTCGCATTACTTTCCATTTTTGCTTAAATGAAAACTAATGCAAAAAATTTGTATAGAAATGTAAATGAAATTTTCGTCTTAAATATTGTAGAGGATATACATATATATATATATATGTGTATATGTGTGTGTATATGTGTATATGTATATATAGATATACTAGTGAACAATAGTTGGAGTAGGTTAGGGTTAAGAATGAAAAAAAAGTTGTAGCTTGATGTTGGAATTGGATTTCGAGTTGAATAAAGTTGTATAAAGTTATGCAGAGAAACAGACTGAAAGACAAGCTGATAGAAAGACAGTTAGAGAGAGTGACAGACAGACAGACAAACTGGACTGACTGAAACAGAGAAAGAGAGAGAGACGGAGAGACAGCGCAAGAGACATATGTATATGGGAGTCAGACTGACCAATAGACAGGGATGGTGAGAGCCAGACAGAGAGAGATAGAGTGAGGGAGACTACCGGACTTACAGAGAGTCCGGGAGACTGGACACACAGAGAGACATGCAGGCAGGGAGACAGACAGACATACAGACATACAGACAGACAGACATACAAGACATACAGACATACAGACAGACAGACATACAGACAGACATACAGACAGACATACAGACAGACATACAGACAGACATACAGACAGACATACAGACAGACATACAGACAGACATACAGACAGACATACAGACAGACATACAGACAGACATACAGACAGACATACAGACAGACATACAGACAGACATACAGACAGACATACAGACAGACATACAGACAGACATACAGACAGACATACAGACAGACATACAGACAGACATACAGACAGACATACAGACAGACATACAGACAGACATACAGACAGACATACAGACAGACATACAGACAGACATACAGACAGACATACAGACAGACATACAGACAGACATACAGACAGACATACAGACAGACATACAGACAAACATACAGACATACAGACAGACATAAAGAGATATAAACACACATGTGGACAGATGGACAGAAAGACAGACGGACAGAAAGACAGAGAGAGAGAAAGGCAGATAGAGAGAGACTAACAAAGACACTGTCAAACAGACGGACAACAGACAGACACAATGGCATAGTCAGAGATTGCCAAAGAGATTGTTCGATTCCCACAGCGCAGTGCAGGTGTATCTCATAAGTCGCATACAACTGCAACTAAAGTTCATGGCCCAAAACTGTGGTCAGGGGCAGTGTCCCAGCCTCCAACAGAAGTAGAAGTAGAAACATACAGGCAACAGCAACGGCAACAGCAAAGGCAATGGTAATGGTAATGGTAATGGCAAAGAGATAGAGGCAACGGACAGCCTCGGAAATGCGATACATCATTTTGCGGTTACATAACCCGCGCACATGCTACGTAGATATAAAAAAAAATAAAATATAGAGAACAAAAAAAAATAAAGAAGCAGAGCAAGAGATAGAGAAAGACAAAAAGACGAAGCGTATGAATAAATATATTATATATACCAAAAAAAAACAAGCTACAGACAAGAATGCTGGACACTATGATACCCAGTAATTATCTAACTAAAATAAAATTCAATTGTTCTTCTCCTTTTCTTATATATAAGTAAAATTTGAACTAAATTTATAATCAATAATCCCATAAGATCGTTTTGAATATTTTAAACTCGCAAAAATTTGCAACCTATAGCTATAAATGACTTCATGTTGAACAGGAATATATATACATATATACATATATATATGGCCTTGTGGCATCTGCCATGACAATTTCAGACTTGTAAATATTATATTTCTGTTTTCATAAAATCAAAAATACCCTTGAAATTTGTAATTACTGGGTATAAATATTGGAAGAGCCGCAGATAAAAGCAGAAATATAATATTTACAAGTCTGAAATTGTCATGGCAGATGCCACAAGGCCATATATATATGTATATATGTATATATATTCCTGTTCAACATGAAGTCATTTATAGCTATAGGTTGCAAATTTTTGCGAGTTTAAAATATTCAAAACGATCTTATGGGATTATTGATTATAAATTTAGTTCAAATTTTACTTATATATAAGAAAAGGAGAAGAACAATTGAATTTTATTTTAGTTATATAATTACTGGGTATCATAGTGTCCAGCATACTTGTCTGTAGCTTGTTTTTTTTTGGTATATATAATATATTTATTCATACGCTTCGTCTTTTTGTCTTTCTCTATCTCTTGCTCTGCTTCTTTATTTTTTTTTGTTCTCTATATTTTATTTTTTTTTTATATCTACGTAGCATGTGCGCGGGTTATGTAACCGCAAAATGATGTATCGCATTTCCGAGGCTGTCCGTTGCCTCTATCTCTTTGCCATTACCATTACCATTACCATTGCCTTTGCTGTTGCCGTTGCTGTTGCCTGTATGTTTCTACTTCTACTTCTGTTGGAGGCTGGGACACTGCCCCTGACCACAGTTTTGGGCCATGAACTTTAGTTGCAGTTGTATGCGACTTATGAGATACACCTGCACTGCGCTGTGGGAATCGAACAATCTCTTTGGCAATCTCTGACTATGCCATTGTGTCTGTCTGTTGTCCGTCTGTTTGACAGTGTCTTTGTTAGTCTCTCTCTATCTGCCTTTCTCTCTCTCTGTCTTTCTGTCCGTCTGTCTTTCTGTCCATCTGTCCACATGTGTGTTTATATCTCTTTATGTCTGTCTGTATGTCTGTATGTTTGTCTGTATGTCTGTCTGTGTGTCTGTCTGTATGTCTGTCTGTATGTCTGTCTGTATGTCTGTCTGTATGTATCTATATATATATATATATATATGTATCTT